>CAJQUW010005837.1:0-43489 GCA_907163375.1 Prostheceraeus crozeri | reverse complement strand
GGAAATATGAGAGGCATGAGTGAACACTAGGGTGTGTCAAAAAAATCGAAAATTTGAATTTGCTATGGGAGACCGTCCTAAACCGTTCCAATGTATCTCAAAACAAACCATGTAAAATATTTTTGAAAAATATTTAAGTTTAGAGGTCGCTCAACAGAGATGAAATTTTCAATTTTTGGTTATTTTTTTGTATTTTTTGTGGTTGCAACCATTTTTTTGCGGTCATAGTTTCCAAATCAAGTCAATTATATATATAATATGTAATTTTACTCGATTTTATGATGATATTCATTTGGTATAATGTCTGGTATCAGATAGCATTTTTGAGAAAGTAGCTTACATCTAAACACCTTACAAATCTACTTATTTGATAGCTTAATTGTAGTATATAGCATGATTCTTTAAATGTATCCCATTTTGATAAATAAAACTAATACTTGAGCAAAAACTAATATTTACATCATGGTAAGTCACTATAACAAACGTAAATCACTTTATAAGTATGTTATGATTACTGGTTATCTTGATTCATATAGTATGAAAACA
The DNA here is from genome assembly GCA_907163375.1 of Prostheceraeus crozeri. Lineage (NCBI taxonomy): Eukaryota > Metazoa > Platyhelminthes > Polycladida > Euryleptidae > Prostheceraeus > Prostheceraeus crozeri. Next base: position 42,943 of record CAJQUW010005837.1, on the reverse strand, counting down.
ACTCATTTTTCAAAGATCATGTTATGCGTTTGTTTTATTTGCAAGTTTTGTTTGAAAATGACACAAATTGAAACCATAATTCAATCAACTCTTAACACCTGATTTTAGAACATTGTTATCCATGAGTTTTGCGTCGTGGAATTCCTGCTTATGAGGTGAGTGTTATATTTAATCTTTTGGCTTCATACATTTGTTGATCGATCTAACGTCCAAATTTGAGAAATCATACTGTAGAACCGAATGAGTTTCGGAGAGTTTTCTGAAAAGCTTGATATTTTTGTAGTTTAAGTTTGAGACTGATAAAAACATTTTGTCGTCATCAAAACAACCTGCCATGTAGTTGTGCTATAGAACTAACTCAAAGACATTGAATTGTCATGTCAGCGTAAAATAATTTGAATTACCAAAAATTTTTTTAAAAATCAATATAATTTTCCTGAAAAAATGTTACGGATTTGAACTTCATACCTCTAACCTTATCAGGTCGGATTGCGGCAACGTAACCAATTCGACTACTCTACCACACGCTAACGAAGAGCTTTCATACATGTCAGATATCTACAGATAGACTACTGAAATACTATGAATAGTATGATGACATGTCTAAACATAGATTATCGAACCGGCAGTTGTTTGCTACTGTTGCCTCCATCATTAAATCATCTAATACTAGAATTGACAACTTTGTTATATCTCCCAGCTCTGTCAAGCGTGCTCGAGTCAACAATAGAGAGATCGAAGCATCGAAAATAAAAGAACATTTCTCTCAACATTGCTCTACCCAACTGGTGGTGCATTGGGATACAAAACTGGTTGAAGAATGGTGTCATGCAACTAAAGAACGTGTTGGTGTTATCATAACTGATCCATTATTTACTCAGGATGAACATAAACAGAAAGTTATTGGAATACCACATGTCGATAGCAGCAGCGGTGTGGATCAAGCAAATGCTGTTTTCAATGCTTTGGTTGATTGGAAACTCCAAGATACAATTGTTGGTATCTGTGGACACAGCAGCAAGCAATACGGGAAAATACAAAGGCGCTGCCACAGTATTGCAAAGACTGTTGAAAACAAATGTTTTGTGGTTAGCATGTCGACATCACATGTTAGAATTAATACTGAAAAACGTCGGCACCCAGCTGTTCGGAACTTCCACTGGGCCCGACAATACAGAGTTTAGGGCGATTCAACAAGCCTGGTGGATGATATCGACAAAGACAACAGGAAAACATTGGAGGTCAATGGTTGGTTGCAAATCCGAAAACAAAAATGCCTTGAGGAACTCGAAGAAATATACGGCAACGGATGTTTTATGAGGGACGATTATCGGGAAGTCCTCCCAGGTGAGCTCAAACTACTGTTATAAATACGCGTAAATCTTTTTCATGCTTAAACATTTACGAGTTAACATACATGTAGGCATCACAAAAATCAATAACATTCTGTTACAGTATTTTAAATACTTTTTGTACAAAAGTTTCACATTTATTCATTTCTATCTTAGCTGGATATTCCGTTAAATGACCTCAATACCGTATCATCGGAAAATAGTTTATGATATCGATAAGGGAAGAATTAAATCTAAATGTTTAAATAAGCTGCACTATCGTGTATGATTTAATTAAATAATAGAAAATTACTGTTGAATAAGGTCACAGAATAAATTAATACGTACATATCAATCCTAAGGTTACAAACAGGCCTTATTATAAACAATGCATACTCGTACATTCTTTTACAGATTTCAATCATCCTTCTTGGAGGATCAGTCAGATCTTTGCTTCGAAAGCCTGGGCCGTACCATAATGCCCGCTGGATGTCCAGCATTTTGTAAAATGGCAAGATGTTCATACTTTCTCAACAGATGAATTATACGGCTGACAAAATTGAGAAGCTGAATAGAGTGAACCTATTCATTTGTCTGTTTTATGTTCTTCCTTGGTTGGAAAGCCAATTCAGCTGCAGATGCATTATACTACGATCTGCAATTGTACTCTGACATGGAAAGATACGCTTTTACTGATTCTGAGGTTTCGGCAGCAGCCATGAGCGTACTGGACCGACATTGCTGGTATATGACCCCCGAATTGGCGGTGTTTGGTTTATTTTCTAGAAAGTTTACGGACTCTGAGAAAGAAACAGCGGCGAAATCACTTTACAATTCCCAAAATATTTGTCCTCTGGTAAACCCCAGTTTCCCACACGATCTGTTGGAGTGGGCAGCAGACTATCCGATTTCGTCGATGGAAGAACGTGGCTGCTATTTCATTTGATGAAATTAGGCACTCCACCATCTCACTCCTAGCTCTCACTTCCAGGGTCTGAGTGGTCTAGCGATACAAATTTTCGTATCATAGCAAAATTTGTTCGACAGCTTCAGGTTGTGAATGATCCCGCAGAAAGATCTGTGAAACTTGTCGATGATTTCGCGAGAAAATTCACGGTGGACGAAAATCAAAGACAGTTTCTTCTACAATCAGTTGAGAAAAACAGAAAGAAGCACCTGTCATGAAAAAAGGTGTTTCTGTATAGAATTTGTGAGGTATAATGTTTGTTATAGTGACTTACCATGATGTAAATATTAGCTTTTGCTCAAGTATTAGTTTTATTTATCAAAATGAGATACATTTAAAGAATCATGCTAAATACTACTATTAACCCTCCAGGCGGTGGGCCCTTCAGCCACCTTCCAGGCGGTGGGGGGGGCATATTTATGCCCCCCCAAAGATATCCTAAACTAAGTGTGCGAATTTTATGAAATGCTGGCCCTTACACATTTCGGACATGCTGAATTCAGTGGTGCCATTTGCATTACTTAATTTGACTAAATAGCATTTCAAAATTTGAAAATGCGTTTTGTTTCAGAAAAATGTATTTTTTATGTTTTTAGCGAAATTTTATCAGGGCCATGTAGCATCTGCAATGATTATGTATGCCAAAAACATTGCTTGAACATGCGTGTATGTGAACATTGTCAAAAATAAATCTTTTATAGTGTTTAGAACGCATTTTTTCTACAAATTTTGAAAACAGTATTCCATATATTTATGTTCAAATAGTACATGTACATGCCTACATGTAGAAAATACATTGCCTACATGTAGAAAATACGTAACATATACATGTGAATATATTTTCAATACATAACAGTAATAAAAAAGATGTAAAAACTAATATTACTCTATAAAGTACTTACAATATCATTGTAAGTAGTATATGCAGCTTATTTTCAAATTTGAATTGGTAAACCGTGATAAGCATAAAGTTATTTATAGTCAAATAAGTTATTCTATACGTAATGAGTGATTCCAAGCAATAGCAATTCATTCATAGACAAAATTTCTGAAGAATTTCACTGATTTGATAAAATTTCGAAAGTACTTTTGAATAAAGGTCATGTAAAGGTCGTTCCTGTGATCCAATTTTAATAATTTTACAGGAAATTGTCAAAAATACGCAAAAAATAAGCTACTGAAAATTTCAGAATCATACGTTTCATATTTCATGAATTAGATTGAAAAATACAAAGGGGGGGCATAAATATGCCCCCCCCCACCGCCTGGAGGGTTAAGCTATCAAATAAGTAGATTTGTAAGGTGTTTAGATGTAAGCTATTTTTCTCAAAAATGCTATCTGATATCAGACATTATACCAAATGAATATCATCATAAAATCGAGTAAAATTACATATTATATATATAATTGACTTGATTTGGAAACTATGACAGCAAAAAAATGGTTGCAACCACAAAAATACAAAAAATAACCAAAAATTGAAAATTTCATCTCTGTTGAGCGACCTCTAAACTTAAATATTTTTCAAAAATATTTTACATGGTTTGTTTTGAGATACATTGGAACGGTTTAGGACGGTCTCCCATAGCAAATTCAAATTTTCGATTTTTTTGACACACCCTAGTGAGCACCTTGAAGTTCGTTGTCTTATTATGACGTGCGTCATATGCAAGTGTATGCATAGGCAAATCGAAAAGTGGTGCATATAGGCCTACAGCATAGCTATTTAGCATTTCAGCAAAATGTAATTAATATATAAGAAAAATGTGTTCATCAAGACTATAGTAGGAGCATATTGATGCTGCAACATCTATTTCGAAATATACGGCATGTTATAATCGTGAATCAACAAAACTACTCTTCACAATGTTCAGGCGCTATGTTGATAACTCACCTTTGTGGATCACCTCGTCCTCCGTTTTTAGATTAAGAGATCGTTGTCGACAGCACTCCACATTCAGTGGCTGGAACACCTCCTCATCCTTTGTGATGTGTCGTCCGCATCCCTGACATACATACACGAGCCTCGATAACTGCAGTTGCCCGATGTTGGAAACATCAGCGAGTTTCACGATGAATTCCCTGAAAGGTATTTTATCACTCCCAACGTCCCAGCAGAATTCCTCCTTACCGATGTTGACTGTCACTTGCTGTCTGTGTATCTTCATGGGTTCAGCAGCTCCAACTAGGAGGTCATCAGGACGAAGAATTCTCTCCTTAGATAGAAGCATGAAATTCTCCTCTTCGAACTTCCTCAGTTGCTGTCGTAACTCACAGACAAGCGCCGAATCTGACAACTGAATCCTTTTCTGAGCTCTGTCCGCCAGCTCAACAGTTTTATGTCTAACAGCTGTGATGACTCCATACTGTGGGATGCCCAATTGGCGGATGGTTTTTGTTTTGTCGAGGATCTTCCCATCATATTGGAAAGTGATTTTCGAGGACTTATTGATGACATTTTTCAACCTATAATGAGGCTTTACTGAATATTGTTCCGTCTTTCCTTCAATGAAGACGTTGATGTTCCAAGTAAGCTTTGGTGATGGGAATCTTTTGTTGTCAGCTGTAAGGATCACCATCTTTGATCCCGGCATCGTTTCACCAACTTCAAGGAGAGAAAAGTCCATATCGTACTCAACAACTCGGTCATCAGACTTGAATATCCAAGGACCGAACAGTCCTAACTCCAGCTGCCACATGGCAATGATCGCACACAAAAGTGTGTCAGGTGACAGGCTGTAAGTCCTGTCCAATTTCTTGTCTTGAGCGAGGATTACAACTCTCCATTCATCTGAAAATGGAGAAATGCTTGATGCTTTACTGTCGGCTGAGTTGAGTAATTATGGAAAACTCACCAACTTCAATTCAAATTTTCGGCTGTTATAAAGAAATCTCTTGCATGCATGAATTTGAGAAAATCATACACTAAACAGTTTGATATAGACATATTCTTGTGTTTTTAAATCAGTTTCTCCAGTTCAAGTGATAAAATCTTGTAGCAGAGCAGGAAAACATATTTCATGATGAGTCTGCACAGTTCATTTATCAAAGTTGTTTGACTATACACACATAAATAGATTATTACATCCTCAATGCAGATTTTATGGAATGATAAATAGCTATTCCATGAATTCCAAAGCTTTCTTACGTCTAAGGTTAAAGTAATCAAAGAAGGAACACGAAAGCTTGAAATCATACATCAGAATTATGAGAAAATGGATTGTTTCTCTTGGGTCTAATTTCTCATTAGAGTCTCAAAATCATTCATTGAAAAACCACTACTTTGATGTACGCTAGAGCATCGATAGTTTATTGAATTATTTATCGATTGGAATTCTAAAATTACTTCCTTTCCTTACCTGGTGAAGCTGTTGCCATTTTATTGTACTGAATCGAAGCGAAGACCTGAAAGAATTGTAGAAGAAGCATGAAGTTTGAAAATCAACATTATTTCATGTTTCAGCATTATGCTGACTCCAATTTACTAAATCTAGAATAAAAAACATCCATTTCAGCATTGATAGATGTTGAGATTTGTTTCTAAATTAACTTTTGCATGTAGGATAGAATCTTCAGATGAATGTAATTGGCAGCAAATGAATGCGTTGCTTTGACTTTTACACTACATGCAATGCATGCTTAATTAAGAGCTGTAAACTCAAATCTTTGATATATTTTTTGTTATTTTAGGCAATTTTACTGATTTACTTCCTGAAGTTGACCTTCATTTCTTCGTTGATTGTAGAAGAATAAATGAAGAGAAATAGCAGATTAATATCTACACGTCAAGATTGTTATTGCTTCGGATTGCATGAAAAAGTTCATCTATCATAACTGCTTCTATCATGCATGTATTCTGCGGAGTCGGTCGAACTGACTTCGTGTGGTTTAAATGAATAAATGAATTCAGTGGATTCGGTGGTTTCGAACTCAGAATCCGAGAATCATTGCTTTCGTTGAAATGAATTAAATTCTCCTCATTTGTTTGATGCTTCATTCATTCAGATTGTCTTATGTTTGATGCTTCATTTATTCAGATCGCCTTCTGCTTGATGCTTCACTTATTGAAATCTCCATCTGTTTGTTGCTTCATTTATTCAGATCGCCTTCTGTTTGATGCTTCATTTATTCAGATCGCCTTCTGCTTGATGCTTCATTTATTCAGATTGCCTTCTGTTTGATGCTTCGTTTCTTCAGATCGCCTTCTGTTTGATGCTTCATTTATTCAGATAGCCTTGTGTTTGATGCTTCGTTTATTCAGATGGCCTTGTGTTTGATGCTTTGTTTATTCAGATCGCCTTCTGCTTGATGCTTCATTTATTCATATGGCTTTGTGTTTGATGCTTCATTTCTTCAGATCGCCTTCTGTTTGATGCTTCATCTATTCAGATCGCCCTCTGTTTGATGCTTCATTTATTCAGATGGCCTTGTGTTTGATGCTTCATCTATTCAGATCGCCTTCTGCTTGATGCTTCATTTATTCAGATGGCCTTGTGTTTGATGCTTCATTTCTTCAGATCGCCTTCTGTTTGATGCTTCATTTATTCAGATCGTCTTCTGATTGATGCTTCATTTATTCAGATGGCCGTCTGTTTGATGTTTCATTTATTCAGATTGTCTTCTGATTGATGCTTCATTTATTCAGATCGCCTTCTGTTTGATGCTTCATTTATTCGTATCGCCTTCTGATTGATGCTTCATTTATTCAGATCGCCCTCTGTTTGATGCTTCATTTATTTGGAATGGCTTCTGTTTGATGCTTCATTTATTCAGATTGCGTTCTGTTTGATGCTTCATTTCTTCAGATCGCCTTCTGCTTGATGCTTCATTTATTCAGATCGCCCTCTGTTTGATGCTTCATTTATTCAGATGGCCTTGTGTTTGATGCTTCATTTATTCAGATCGCCCTCTGTTTGATGCTTCATTTATTTGGAATGGCTTCTGTTTGATGCTTCATTTATTCAGATTGCGTTCTGTTTGATGCTTCATTTATTCAGATGGCCGTCTGTTTGATGTTTCATTTATTCAGATTGTCTTCTGATTGATGTTTCATTTATTCAGATCGCCTTCTGTTTGATGCTTCATTTATTCAGATCGCCTTCTGTTTGATGCTTCATTTATTCAGATGGCCTTGTGTTTGATGCTTCATTTATTCGTATCGCCTTCTGATTGATGCTTCATTTATTCAGATTGCGTTATGTTTGATGCTTCATTTATTCAGATCGCCTTCTGTTTGATGCTTCATTTATTCAGATTGCGTTCTGTTTGATGCTTCATTTCTTCAGATCGCCTTCTGTTTGATGCTTCATTTATTCATGATTATACACAGTGTTGTACATGTATACATGCGTAATTAGCATGACATTTTCTTGCGCAATCAGGGGATGCATAATAGCATGACAATCGAAAAATGATTCAAGTGACAAGGGCGGAAAGCTCTGGAGGAAGCTCCTTTGAACACTGGGAATTAGGCTTCCTCGCAAAGGGCAGGAGCAATGAACGGAACAGTGCGGGAGCCAGCACGAGTTTCTGCAGGGAACGAGGGCGAAAATGATACTTTCACAGAATGACGTGCATCCTATGCCTAGTATGAATCTGCACGTCTGCCGAGTTCTAGTTAGTTCCTCTTCTTGTCAGACAGGATCAAGGAGAAACGCTCGTTAATCCAGTTAATCGCAGTTTTTGGTAAAAATGAAATTTTCTATGTTTTCTCTCATTAGCTGGAGTGTGGAATGAAATGTCCTCAGGTCATTTCCCATCATGTTCATGCACTCCAGTCTATGAAGAGCCACACGTTCAGATTTGGCAAGCCTGCCACTGTCGGCAAACACCTACCTAGTGGCTCACTTTATCCACATTGAGCCACATTCTCGCATAGATTGCTGATCAGAAGCATTACACATGATAGGAAATGACCTGAAGACACATCATGCCGAAAATTATGTCTCTTAACTTGCTACTTTTCTCTTAATCAGAGAAAACATAGAAATGTCATTTTTTACCAAAAACTGCAATCTGCGTCCCGTTGGATTAACATGTGTTTCTCTTTGATCCAGAAGAAGAGGAACTAACTAGAACGCGGCAGATGCGCAGATTCGTAGCAGGCATATGGTGCACATCATTCTGTGAAAGTCTCATTTTCGGCCTCGTTCCCTGCAGAAACTCGTTCTGGCTGCCGGATTAGAGTTACCGTATATCCAGCTCGTTTATGCAATTGTAGTCGAGGCATTGTTCTTCAATCAGCTTATTGTGAATACAAAGAAACAGAAGCACTGGGCATCACAAATACTGGTATCCTATAAGGAGTTTGCTGATATTGATGTAATTTATAAGTGGAGTTGTATCGAATAATAAAGTAGAATCATTTTAGAGCACTTCTCCTGTTTTTAATCAAATGTCAACGATCACATTAGTTTTACTAAAAACGCATGTTCCTCGGAATGACATAAAAGCGTGATAATTTGCTCCTTTTATTCATCAATACCCGCTTCTACATTATGTTCAGTGATTCAATAATTCTGTCACTAGGAGCTTCATGTGCAGTTTATTGATAGCATGATGTTGAAATATTAACTGTTGTAACATCCAAGAGAGATAAAATGTGAAATGACGAAATCAAAAGAAGCATTGTTTTCATCGATTGAAGATAGAAATTCGATTGAAATCTCCGAGCTCGTCTACAGCTCGTCGCTCATGAAAGGATTGCAAGATTCAATGAAGTGACTGTATAACTGACTGATAAGAGTCAATAGATTCTCTGACGTTGTAAATGTTGGCAAGTCTTATCAGCACATCAACTCTCTCTTCGATATTTGACTTCATCTTCATGTAAATTGTCAACCGTACCGCTGATATCAGAGAATAGAGAATTCTGGTTGATGAATTGATAATGTGCAAGAAGAGGCTTCAGAGTTGATGTAATTTTCGATTTTCTGACAGAAAGTATCTCATTTTCAATTTAATACTGAGGTCGAGTCAACAAACATCAAAACAAGCTCATAAAAGAGAAAGAACTCAATGTAGATTGAATTAACCAAATAACTCACGAATTTTGGAAGAAGTAAAAAGCATTCAAATGGGCATATCTTTCTTGATTTGATCTCAGCTATTGAAGGGGAAACCGAATGTCGTTGCTTTCTGTTGAATTCTGCATAGAGATTCATACCAATAAAGCCTCAAGAACAGAAGAGAAGCTTCATACAGTCCACAATAGTGACACAAAGTTCGTCCGCATTTTCGCTTAGATACACTTGTCAGCGACTGCATCATTGGGTTAGGATCAGTCACATGGAAAATTCTAAGCTTTTCGTCGATCACTCATGCCTCAACTTAGTTCCCCCTGCAGTGCGGCAGCCTTTCCATTCCTTTCCTTCTAAACAACTTCAGATCTATTTCTATGCGTATGGCACAGTTTCCGTCAATCTTCTTGGTTGAAGAACGCAAAGTTTTTCCACTGTACTGTTCTGGCCTTTCCCTTGAACAGACTGCAACGAACTTCAACAGTGAGACACAGTTTGTTACATGGTTACCCTGAGAATATATCGGATGGTCAGTAACCTTTTCTTCCCCGAAAAACTGTACATTTTCAAAGATTTGACGAACATTGATTATTAGTGATTTGAAAGTTCAAGATGGTTCCTATCATGATTTCGAAAAGCTTCATATCATTCATAAACACGAACGAAGAACATTTTGATCGACGTTTCTGATTTAAACGCGGACTACGGAGACTTCAAGGTGCTGAAGTTCCTTGAATTGTAAGATATGATTTGTTTAGTTAGGATGCTTAACTTGAAAACTAAGCATTTAATATGCTCCTTTCAATCTATCCCGCTAGCGTTTGGCTCCAGAAGTATATGAGCTATATGAGCTATAGAATTTTATTGATATTCATTAGTTGTTCGTCAATCATTTCCAACTGAAATAATGCATATTTACAACAAAGTTGTCAAAGTCTTTAGAATTGTCCTGCTTTTGTGAGAAGTGCGTACTTTTTCAATCGCCGAAATTTTGCTATTTTTCAAATTTTCTCTATGAGAAAACAATGAGCGAAACATATTTATATCAACTAATCATCCAACAGCGCCTCATTCAAAGATAGCAGCAAAGATTGCCAATAGCAGCGTCACTCCAAGTGATTCATAAAGTCTCAATAATCAGAATACAAGTGACTTGCGGATTAGGATCAGTATTGGTTATTTTTGTGACATAAATATTATTTTCCTGAACTAAAGAATTCATCACCTTTAAATCCGAGGATTTGAATTTTTTGCCTTATGAAGAAATAATATACGCTTGTGACATAACTCAAAATCTAATTTTGATCTTACATTTACTCCTATGGTTTACATTACGGCAGTATCTCCAAACTTTCGAAGGACGGATGGAGCATACATATTTGGAAGCATTTTGTTCTACACGGATGGAATCATTGGTTTCAAAATGCAATAATAGCATTATTTTTGAAGAAATAAGAAACGCGATTATTAAAATTCTGAGAGCTGAGGTCGAATGGTCACCAACAATTGACTCATCTCGGCACGTGCTAGGAACATTTTTCATCTTCTGAGAATTGTTGTAGGCGGAAAAATAAGTGTCAGCACTAATCCCAGAAAACAAAGGAATGGATTCTGCAAAAACTCTAACGGCGCTGAGCGGCAATTTGTGGGTCTAATTTTGGAAGCGTGAACATTAATGAATTCATGAGCGCATTGTTTCGAAACGCACATGTTAAGAGTTATCGCACATTGGCGGCTTTCATCAAAGCTGGCGCTATAGTGCACCGCAAGTTGGAATTAAACTTCACCGGAAATTTATGGGATAGTGGCACGCTTAACGGTAACAAAGGACAAAAGCCGCCTCCATGCCATCGAATGAGTCTAGGATTGGTCAGGCCAAACTCACATGTAGATTGGTCTTAGGAACTTCGAAAACTGATATTGGTCATAGCCAATGTCGAACCACAGGAACTTCTAAAGCCTACGTGGCAGTGAAATTTTGGGATAGTGGGCCATCGAGATGTGAGTGGACGCCCAATGGAATGAAGAAAATGGACTTTATAACATGATTCTCGAGTCAAGAGAAGGACTTCGATTCGCACCTATCTGACTTGAACGAACTGACGTTTGTTTGATCTCTTCTTGTCTTTAAGAAGAGTCAAGTTGGTCTTGCCTGATCGAGCTCGCGGAAAGAAGACTTGCATGGAAGCTTCGTGGACGTTTGAAAGACAAGAGTGGTAACGTACACTTCTCTCTGTGACTATTTAGAGAGGGTCCGATATCTTTCTCAGTAACTGTAATTTGTCGTTCGAAAGTATCTACATTATCTTTAGCAGCTTTTGCATCTATGTTTCATTCAGTATAGTATCTAATCTTAACAGTTGTTAATTGACTCTATATACTCTTTGATATTTGCATTGTCGTGATAAGTGTCATTTCGTGCTCGTGCTTACCAAACTATTTGAATAATTGATATTGTCTGTGTCATTGAACTTGTTTTGACTTATCGCGCAGCACCAACCAGCAGGTGACGGGGACGAACGGGATCCTGGGTTTGAGCCTGAGTTGCTTTAGCTGTTAAAAATCGAAAAGGATTTTATTACATTCAACTACGTAGTTAACCGAGGGTTGCTGTCACAGTTAAGGCAATTTAATTCTGGCACTGTAGTCTCAGCTGATTATCTTCAATTCAAGTTAAATAATTTCGTTTATCCTTCAACGAGTACTCAACTGTTTCTAAATAAAATTCGCATCAGCTGAAGTTTTAAAACGTTGACCGTCTGTCCTTCTCTCTCCTCATCTTCTTCTCCCTTTGCCGTCCTTTTCGCATAGATACTAAAGTTAACAATACCATCATTTAGCCGGCTACATAATTAGACGGAGACCGTACTACTCGGTTAACTAACACTAGCTACAAGAACACCATAATTCTACAAAAGACAACATCACCACCTAATTGAAACCAACCTAATATTGAATACACATCCTTAACTACAAACTCAATAACATAGCCCTAAACCCCAAAAACATTACAATCAACACATAAACCGAACAACGATTACACGCTTGCCAATAACCTGTAAACGAATCTGAAAACTCACGTCTAATTCTCGTTCAAAGGCGAATATGTAAATCGAGATGCAGATTAGGATCTGATGACGACAGAAGACAATTCAATGACCGATATTGACAGAAAGTGCTCCTGTAATGAAATGATGAATGTGTTTACCAATCTGTTGTTCAACTTGTTGAATTTTATGGTGAATTCAATTATTGATAGTTAATGACATTTGTTGGTTGCTGCAGCACAGGAAAAACCTAAAATCGAACGTTAATTTGATGAATTGAAGAAGCACTCATCTGAAGATCAGTTTACAAAATTCCAAGGAATATGAGAAGTTGCAGATAATTGATTTAGTTGTAGAAGATTATTGATGGCTTAGAAATACTCAATCTGTAAGAAAATGATGAAATAGTTCACATAATTGACCTGTCGTCAGGCGTTCATTTTATCAATTGAAGCAGAATCAAAGGGAAGCTCCCCAAAGTTGTGCTCCAGGAAAATTCTAAGTTGTCAAAAAGAATAAACACTTTCGATACTTCTGTTCTTTCCTCCACATTTTTCAAGTTTTCCAAAATCATCAAATTTCGCCAAGGTTAGTCACATTGGGTTTAGAATAGACTTGATCTGTCACTTGAACACTGGCATGAAGGATTAGTCCCTTGGATACTCAGTTAGAACACAAGGTACAGCTGTGATCATGAACAGTGTGTGATTGCTGTCTACAGACAAATGACGAGCAGTTATTGACTCAGTATGTTGCTGATGCGGCATGAGAATTACAGGTATAGAAGCGCATTGCGCATGATTCATTAATGTCATATTTACTTCCTTTGTTGTGAAAATCATGAAAGATGCAGTCATTCTTCCAATTACCGGATAGACAACATTTAACAAAGATATCTGCATGTTGACTTTCAGCAACGGAACTGAACGAGTCACTCAGCCAATGAGGGAATCATTATAATTCGGTGTAATGAATCATTATTTTATTGAAATGTAATCAAAAATAGGTTGATGATATTTCATAAGTAAATTTTTGAAATAATTATGAAATCTACTTTTGCTGATAGCCATTTGCTGCAAATGCTTCTAGGGACTGTTAGCTGTTCATCTCAAAACTAAGCTCTGTGAAGATTTCCTCTCCATCCACTCATGCATTGTCAATCCAGTCCTGGGAGGAATCTCCTGGTCAATATTGCAGTATAGGCCTACCTTTTATGTGTGACACATGTCAACCAGACGTGTAGTGGACACATGCGAGATTCAGTCATAGGAACCTGATGTTTATTCAATCCGTCGGTCATGACATTCTCAAATATGAGCAAGCCATACAGCGAAATTGTGGACAATTTATTCATTTGATTTATTATATTCCTAATCTGCTTTTTCTTTTAGAGATCAAAGTTCGTCAGGAATATATCTCGCTTGCAAAACAGGCTTCTGTTGTGTTTATTCTCAAGTAGAACAATCCGCTTCCATGACCTTGAATATTTGATCAAGGCAACAATGAGAATGAAATATTCTTTTTTACTATAACATTGGTACTTCTATTCTTTCCACCCCACCCCCACATTTTCCAACTGTTCCAAATTCATGAAATTTTATCAAACTTAGTCACATTGGATTTTGAATAGACTTCATCTGTCACTGGGTGACAGTACAACACCACTGAGAAGTCTTACTTGAACCGTGAGATGAGGGGTTGGTCCCTTGGATACTCAGTTAGAATACAAGGTACAGCTGTGATCATGAACTTCGTGGGATTGTTGTCTACAGACAAATGACGAGCAGTTGTCTAATTCTGAGACTGTAAATGTTCTACAAGTCAGATAAGAGGAGTTTTACACACTCATGCTACGCGACGTTTAGTGAGACTGCCCATTGGAGCAAGAGAAGATCGTTGACGATGCAACACTTCCGGGTGTCAACAACAGAAATGTGGGGGGGGGGAGAATAGAAGTACCAACACTTTCCACTTGACGGACTTTCGGCGTCCTGCGCCTTCTCACGCTTGATGGAAACGTGCAGGAAGTAACTTTGTGGAGCATCGAAGCTCATATTTGAAGTAAGATGCTAGTTACATCAAGAAGTCTGCATGCGTGATTATATAGAAATACATTGCGATTTTCTTTTGTTCATATTTCTCATTGATGTGATATTGCTTTTGATTCCGCTCTTGCGGTGTTGTACAATTTGTGAGCGAGACCGATCTGAAGTCTCTTGATGCCACCCATCCCTTCGTGATCTATTCCAAGACCGTTATAAACCGCACAATTGTTTGCTTCGTTGTCAGTTGACTTTTCATTAATTATCTGTCCGTTATCCTAAATGAAACTCTCCGGATTGGATGCACGCTTATTGATGACATATTGATACCCGATCCTGGCAAGGGTGCATCAATTGCTGCAAATATTGAAAGTACAAAACTTCTCTCTGTCATTATTCCCAAATTATGAGGCCAATTGATAGCACATTCATTACTCAAGTAAAAATGCAGTTCATAGTACGTTTAATAAGTCTAATGATTCTACGATTATTTCGGTCATTCACTTGAATTGCTTATTGATTTCATGTGCATTATATATTGCATTTTCTTGAACACGTCCGACGGCAATCTTTCAGTAGAGATCGAAATGTCAGAGAAGAAAGCCTTTAATCAAAATGTCAGCAAGCTTGGTTTTCCTAAACATACATAGCATGTCAAGCAGAAGTAGATGTTCTGAATTTGTTGTAGAATTAGTCGAATTCCGCAAAAACTGTATACTATTTTGGAAAGTAGATGTCATTATAATTTCTATATTTTTTTCAATATTTTGCTAGGATGATTCATGTTTTGCCAAATCCGTTTTAGATGTCTTGAATTGAATTCTACATGTGTACCGGCTTTAAGGAGAAACGTGAATAGAAATTGTGCCCGTCTGACGAGATAAATACTTCATCACTATTTACGAATTGTAAATTTATTTAGCAAAGCTGTTCAACTTTTCGGTTTCTGTTGAGTTCACCCATGCTAAATGGGATAGATAATATTGAGAAACTATCCAAGCAATTTTTCTGTGAGGAAGTTTTTTAGAGGCGTAACTGGAAGTAAATGTAAGTGGAAAACTATCTTCTGCTTTACCCATGAATTATCCGGATTGCTCGACAGTCTCTCACTTTGATCGCACAAACTACTGCTTTTCTGCTGGTTAAGTCGCTAGAGTTAGGAACCACGAATCTGTTAATTGTGTCGCATCACACACCGTGTAACTAATTATTTTACTAAGAATTCATCAATCATTTTGTGCTTTATATTCACCTAACAAGTCTATTATAAGCTAACTAATGCTCTTCATGAGATTTGGGTGGCAGGCTTCAAGTATTGTTAATGAACGTTGCATTTATTTTGAAACTAGAATCACATAAGACAGCCGGTGGGAGTAATAGATACTCAGCATTCAATATGCATCAAACCATTTTCAATGATTTGCACCGAGGCAAAATAATAAGGCTGATAGTGTTATTCGAGATTATATGTTGCTGACGTCACGGACGTTCGTCCTTTATCAAGGTAGAAAATCCACAACGGACATGCGCTCGCGAAAAGAATAGGCTGATATGCAGAGTGGATAATTCGAAGAGAAATTGGTCATTTCGATCTGCATGTTATGTTAAGCCTCCATCGTACTGACTTGTTGAGATTCAGACAGTGTAATATCAATAAGATCTCTACATTTGTGAGCCATTTCTCCGTCAATATAGTCAATAGAATCATTGTGATCTTGATGCTTCTGCAATAAGTGATCAGAAATAAAACTGACTTTGTTGAGAGCCTTAATTCTATTGACATCCTCAGTATAAAGCAAATAAAAAAGATGATTAGTTTTACCAACAAAAATCTACATGCAACAGTCGCATCGCTATCTTCCGAGGATGGCAACAGTCGGCGTATTGCTGTCTTCGAGGAATGGCAACAGTCGTATCGCTGTCAGAGTCAGCCTCGATAATGTCGAATGTCTTTACTTGGATGAAGGTGTGTTGGGAGTTCAACCTCATTCAAGTGAGACGCTAAATTGGACATCTTTTGCCGAGAAGGAACGATATGGAGTTGAATTTAGTGACCTGCGTATTCTGAGCAACAAGACAAAAGAATTTCAGACAATTTGTCGATTGAATGACCTGTAAACTGAATTGTATTGTACAAAGTCGTCGCTATCAGTCACTATGATGTTTGAAGAAGACAGATAGAAATTGATTATTGGACTTTGAACTCGAATATTGACACGTTGCAGATCACTGTCGCATGGAACCTGGAACAGCTACAGACACAGTCAGCTGATCACATGAATGAGTGGATATCAGATGATCCAGTCAGATGATGATAATTTAGTTTATGAGTCGAAGTTACAAGTATTCCACTCTATTTCCATAGAGATATAAAGTTGACATTAGGAATAAGAATGTTGTTGTACAAACGAAGTACATGCATGTAAGGGACAATGTGCTTCACCGGGTAGGATATAAGACGTTTTTAAAAGTATTTAACATTTATTTGCCGTGCCCTCAATGCCTCTATAGGCAAGCTACGGCAGAGGAATGGCATATAGTACAATGGCGAGTGATAAATATTCATGTCATTAATGTGCAAGGTACTCTCTGATACTATGTGGTAGATAATTGCCCAACAGACGAGTAGTGACAGTGTCAATCCCATAGGGATCAGCGTATAACCAGTGCAGTCTCCTCAGTCACAATCAGCTAATGATTAGGAAAGTATTAAAATCAAATACAACAATGGCCAGTCGTCAGCAGGTGTTGGTCGGTTTCGGTCCCTCTTTCAGAAAAATCAAATCCAGGTGGGCGGGGTCCTGGTAGATGCCTACGCATGCATATGTCTTATCCATGCTGTGAATAAGTTTAAGGTTCGTCGAGCAGTTTATATAGTACATGTATGTAGTCAAACTGGAACTAAGAATTTTCCTGTCTGTAGAAAATAGCATCAAATAATCAGAGCTTTGCATTCTAACAAAGTTGTGATGATATGCAACTATAATCGACAATTCATTTAAGGCTCTGCAATAAATGTTTTGCAAAAGTTGCTGATTCGAATCAGCTGACCGCCAATAATAGAATTATGATGTTTCTTCCAATCACTTATTTCTAGGATATGATCCTCGAAGTCTGCAAAGTTTCTGTCTCAAATTTTTTCATAATCAGCGATCGGCAGTAAGCCTGTAGGAAGCCGCAATTGCAGATAATGGTCCCACAGCTGACATCTGATAAATTTCACTTTTGTTGAGGTTCATAGTGACCCTTGTATGACTGCATCTTCATTATTTACTAATTGTTCATTTTTCTATCAATTAATTTGTGCGGAGGACGAAGTACTTGAAAAAGCAGTATCTTGGTTTGTCGTTTTGATAGAAATGTGAATACTTACGACAAATTCCGGAGAAATGGCTCGTTCAATAGTCGATTATGTTAATTGAGATGAAGACTCAAACAAAGGACGATTCAATGACCGATATTGAAGGGAAATGAACCTGCAATGTAATGATGAATATGTTTACCAATCTGTTGTTTAACTTGTTCAACTTTATCGTGAATGAATTGATTTGATGATTAATAACATTAAGTTGCAGCACAGGAAAAGCTAAATTCAATCATCAAAATAACGAACACTCACGTGAACAGTGAATACAATATCTTTGCGTACTGAGTTCCAAAGATGATGTGAAATTGCAGACAATTGAAATATTGTCAGAATAAAATTGATGACTTGGAATATCCAATCTGCAAGAATAATAAAGTATCTGATCTCTTGAATTTAATGATGCAGAATTTAGCCTACAGTTTGTTGTTGTTTCAGAGTGTTTCCTCAACAGATGGAATATGTCGATTACATTAGAAATATGTTGACAAACTGCAATCGCCAATCGGTAACATTTTTATGAACTGTCAGTTCATCTGTGGTGAACACTTCCACGAGAAATGTCGAAAACAGATCCACGATAGCAACTGCATATGTGTAGTCATCATTCTACTTCATAAAACATCGAGAGCCCGAGGTCAATCCAAACTAATGACCAAGCTTTGAGTTCACCATGCTTAGATTGACGCATTCTCAATCGCATTCGAAGAAATGCTTTTATTGCAGAGAAATGTCAACTCGACAAGTTGGAGATATGTGGCCTGCAGCATACTGCTTACTCGATAATTTACCACTTGTGCTACCATGATATTGCATGGACGTTGTTTACCATGACTGGTAATTTTTGCACCCTGATAAATGAATGATGTTACATTGAAATATTGAGCTAATACACATACATAGGCCTACCAGTCATCGTAATGCACATAGTTTTATAAATACGATACTTACAAACCCTTGATTAGAAATTTAAAATCAAATTTAAAAATATATCTTCATTTTAAATAGAATCCTACATAATTATTTCAAAAGTTCAATTTTTCACTTACAATGACTTTCTACACAACTGCTCATCTTTTTACTTGTAAACCTGCATCCCTACACCTACATCTATATAACGCATAATCTACACCCACTCTCTAATAAATACCCCTATCTAATAATGGCCCCATGAGCCCCATAAAGCCTCAATGCTAAAAATAGCATAGGACTCCGATATCTAATGAACGCCATTCTTAAGCACGCATCATAAATCACTTCAAAAAATTGACGCAAATTGGCTTGCAAAAGAGAGAACTCGGTGCTGAATTATGGTACAACAGCACTGAAAAATATCTTTCTTCAAGAAAAATAATCAAGTTGTTTACAGTGAGGGGCGCAAAAATTTCACTTTGAACTGATGGTTGTAATAATAAAGTCATTATCCATTGACCCTTAGTTTTGGTAAACGGATTGGTCATGAATTATCAGTAGAATCACAAATTTTTCAAGCATGTGAAAGATCAGAATATGATAATTCATCTGTCAAAAGTTA
Source organism: Prostheceraeus crozeri (assembly GCA_907163375.1). Taxonomy (NCBI): domain Eukaryota; kingdom Metazoa; phylum Platyhelminthes; order Polycladida; family Euryleptidae; genus Prostheceraeus; species Prostheceraeus crozeri. Next base: position 23,638 of record CAJQUW010005837.1, on the reverse strand, counting down.
TCATGATTCTAAAGTTAGGTGTCAAACAATTCCAGTTAATGGTTGCACAAGTGTTAAGTGTAGCAAAGAAGACTATTGTTGATTTGATAGAAAATCTTCTTATAAATATTCCAATGAATGAACGCATATTCCGCGAATGAAGGGAAAGGGTGGTTTTGATGACATTTTCTGATATGAATCTGATAATAGAAACGAAGAAGGTTTCTTCAGAGGTGATACTGAAGTCGGAGTTGTACAAAATTCCACGTCTGCAGTCGGAGTTGTACAAAACCCCACATCTGCAGTCGGAGTCGTATAAACTGCCACGTCTGCAGTCGGAGTCGTACAAACTGCCATGTCTGCAGTCGGAGTTGTACAAACTGCCGTGTCTGCAATCGGAGTCGTACAAACTGCCACGTCTGCAGTCGGAGTCGTACAAACTGCCATGTCTGCAGTCGGAGTTGTACAAAATGCCACGTCTGCAGTCGGAGTCGTACAAACTGCCACGTCTGCAATCGGAGTCATACAAAATGCCACGTCTGCAGTCGGAGTCATACAAACTGCCACGTCTGCAGTCGGAGTTGTACAAAATGCCACGTCTGCAGTCGGAGTCGTCCAAACCCACGTCTGCAGTCGGAGTCGTACAAAATGCCACGTCTGCAGTCGGAGTCGTACAAACTGCCACGTCTGCAGTCGGAGTTGTACAAAACCCCACGTCTGCAGTCGGAGTCGTACAAAATCGGACAATTTTCCGACATCGCATTCCTGATAACAATGAAATAATTTAATCGTTGCAACCATAGAAATTCAACGTCCTATTAACTCCTTAGGGCACAGATGTTTATTTCGTAATTAATTCATATTTTCTTTTGATCAATCTCTGTTTTTAGTCACATTAAGACATAGTGTTCTATATTCAAAACAAAAATTAGAGGAACATGTTTTTTGAAAGCGGTACATTTTTATACCATTATGCCCTAGAGGAAATTTTACTCAAATTTTTTACTCATGCACTGACCTACATTTATCAAAACACTTGTGGAAATATTCCTGATATCGAAATCTGAGCGACTGTATGATTGCAATTCTGGCCATCATTTGGCATAAGTTTTCGAAGTATAGGACTCAAATGCTGACAGAAACGTCTTTTCATCTTCAAGCAACGGAGGGAAAACCAGGATTGTCCTTTTCTTAGGTATGCCAGCATTTGATGTGCCAGTTTGCGTGAACAGGACCGAAGCACCGGTCGAAACTTGTCGCTGGAATAAAGACGACTACCTAAGAAAAGGACAATCGTGGTTTTCCCTCCGTTGCTAGAAGAATATGAAAGGAACCGCGCACTGCATCTTCAGAGAAACGTCCTTTCGTTTCATAATAGTATAGTAATTACTCATTCAATATAGTACCCCCTAAGGCTTAATGGTATAAATTTGTACAACCTGCATTATTACACTATTATTTCGTGTGAAGTGTTGAATTTTTCGCAACAAATATGACTTACTATATTTATACAGGTCATATTCTTCAAAATTTAGTAGCATAAGTGTAATGAGACACTTAATGTAGTCATTTACGCCGCTTACCAAAAATGTACTTCATGAAATATGCTGATAATGAAAATGCGCTCATTTTTAGCGACTGTGATCAAATCAAGTCGATTGATTCTTTAAAGCAAACCTGCACAGATAGATGTCAATCTGGCTATTTTTCGTCCCAATAAAGCACATAAATAGTGCTATTACATGTATTATTTCAATGCCATTGAAATGTAGATAGTTGGTGATATGAAAATATACCATTAACCCCTAAAGGGTTAAGTGATTAGAATGCACATACACATAGAAAACAATGCTGCACCATGTACAAGCGTTGATAGCCCTAACTCTAAGATTGGCGGCTTCCCGTGGCTCAAAATGGAGAGGTACCTCGCGCTCATCAACATTGTACCTTTTGCTTTGCAAAGATTCACGAGTATTCTCATTTCCCATTAAAATTCAATTTGATGAAATTCTTGTTAATACAAGCAGCATTGACCTAGATCGATGCCTAAATGAGCAGTTGAAATGACAGTGAATAAACTAACTTGGGTGAAAATCGGATTTCCATGTGTAAAACTATCAAAGTGATCGAATAGACGATTTTGCTTACCTCTTGAAGTAGAAAGTTGAACTCACAGGAGAACAGCAGACAATAATGACATTCAGTCAACAGTCAGCTAACATGCGTCGATAATCATTCGATTTGCATGACCAGCCAATGTCTGATTTAACTGATAAGAATGACGGTGAATGATGGCTGTAGATTGAGAGGTTTTCCGAGCTTCCTCTGTCTGAAGAAGTGGTTCAATGTGAATGAAAATGATTTCTTTTACAGGTAACAGACTTGAGATTTACTTTGAAGAGATTCTTCATCCTAACCCGGGCTGCGGACTCGGACTCGATGACTAAATCCTACCAAGTTCGAGTTCTGCAAAGTCCTTCTCAACTTGTCGATTGTCAATGATGGGATGATGTCCGACATGTCAATACAATGCACGATCAGCGGGTCCAAACCAACATTGTTATAGCAGATATTAGAGAATATTGGACTTGTGGGATTTGTGACTTCCCTCAAGTGAGAGACGTCATCGATTCTATGAGAGTGTTCATGATCAGTGACATATGGAAATCCAGCAACAGAATGCCCAGTAAGCCGATGCCTCAAACTTAATGCTTTTGAACCATGTTTCGGCAGAACCCCGATAGACTTACTCGTTGAGGTACAGATGCTTCATCTCAACCATAGACCAAATCTCAACAAGAGATTATCTAATCAGCATAGAGTGAGTATGTTATCAGGAAGAGAACCAACTCCGTAATGTAGCTTCGATTTCATTAAATGAACTCGAGTTGATGTGCAAATTTTGCTGCTTGGATTATGATAGCAATACAGAAGGAAGAAACGTAATTTGCAAATCTTGAATCTCATGATTACCTTGGAGAAGTTGTGTTTATAAATTAGCTTCTATGGAAGTGACTATTGCTCTGATGTTCAGCTTATTTCTTATTCATTTGTTCCGATCTCTTCAAACAAATAATTAGTCGCAGCCTGTAAAACATTTCCTCCCATCGTGCTCAGACTTGGAGAACAGCCGTCACTGGTAATCCCATTCACTGAACTTACTTGAATAGTAGTTCCCTTTATCGACATCTGTGACGCATCATTTCATCTGCACGCTTCGATGAGCGCCTTCAGTTGTCCATATTGCTTGTCATGTAAAGTAGCTTGTGCTACTTTGTCTTCAGGTTCATTCAATTCTTTTTCGCCCTTATTTTTGGAATTGGCGCTCTTATGTATAGTCTATTCTTCCACTTAGTCTATTTCTTCAAATATCCAAATATTTGCATCAAAATACACTGTGTTCCTTCAGAAAGCACTTGTTTGGATCAAAGTTGTGAACTCTGTCAACTTTTTGACCGAGTCCGGTCACTTGCCACAGAGTGCGAGTCTGAGCTCGGTCTATTGCTACCAAATGCGAGTCCTAGGCCGATCCTGGGTCCAAAATAAACTAATAATTGAAAGCAAAATTGTAGATGGTCCCAAATAAGCCTTTGTCTTTCAGAGGTTGCAGGACTGTCTCTCTGCAGGATCTCTTGGGCCTAATATACCTTTATTAGCTTAGTTATTAGCTTTAATATACCTTTATTAGGTTTACCTTTATAGTTAATTGTATCACATTTCCGAAAGTAGGAGCTCTTGCTAAAAATAGGTACTGATGTGAAGAAGCAAAACACGAACCAAATATCCAATCAACAAGAAAGATTGTTTTGTGTATCCATGTACATGTAGCACCTGATCTTTTGACAATACTCGGACTTTTTAACAAGGTTCCTTAGCAGCTTAAAACATTAAATGACTCGGAATTTCTTTCATGAAGGCTTCTTGCACTTAACTCGTGTAACTTTTGAACCAGAAACCAGATTGACTTACTCTTTGAGGTGCAGATGCTTCACCTCGACCACAGACCAAATCTCAGCAGGAAAAAGTCTAGTCAGCCGTCCAAATGTCGATCGTCACTTGCAAAACAATGAAATTTGTCCATTTTTAGTGATGGACTAATTTTGTTTCGCTGACTAGTAGTGTAGAATAAGTACACACAGAGCTGATTACAAAAAGCGGATCTCCTTAATTTCGCGGAAATTCAATCGATTCTCATATCCTCCAATCGTGTTGCACATCAACGTGCTATGCATCATTCGACAACTTGCATTCTCAGCATTAAAATGAGCCATGATGACTTCCATCCGCTAATGCATTTACCGAGTAGTGTTCAAAATTTGAAAATCACTCAATTTACAAAAATGTAATTTTCAATAAAAAAACATGTGAGTATGATGATTATTCACGCACGGGGAGAACGAGCATTTTTTTGAGCTCTCAAGCTGTTATTGACTTGAAAACTGATATTGATTGATAGAAACTCCTGATAACTCTCTCTGTTACGATGTAGCGATTTGGAGACATCGTCAGGAAGTCGATTCCCTGTACAGTTGTGGTCAAAAAGTATCTTGCCAGTCTAATTTAAATGAAGACAACAGACTGTAATTTGATAAGTGAATAATGCTGCCCAGATACTCAATATTGAACAGGAAAGACAATGACAGAATAACAACCCAGCAATGCCCACCCGACAACCGATAGTAGATTTTGTATCAATCATCACTTCATCTAAGTTCTTCTATACCCTAAGACACTAATTGAAGCTTCCTATGAGCGATTATCTACCTATTTTCATTTTTTGTCATATTTTAAGGATGATGACAAATGGGCACTGAAACGCAGTTTCAATTTTCATTACAGATCTATCAAAATCGTCACTGACTTGTCTAGGATCGCAAAACTATGTCATCTGAATGAAAGTTTGAATGTTTCTGGAAAATGCATGATGTATTTACATGCGCCTGAGCTCTTATGTATGGGTTTATAAATAAATGACATAAGGCCTATAATTACAGATACAGCATCGCAATATCACCTTCCTGTCACTTGAGTTATGGAAACTATTTTAGTTGTTTCAGTTTCAAGCTTGAATTATTCATTAGACTTGGACAATTACATGTAGGGATTGAAATTATCAAAAGAATTGATGTTTGGCAGCACCCACACTCCAAGGCCTACAAGTCTGCTTCTTGCAGACTCCGCATTGACGAAGAAATTCAGCGTCTGCCGTTTGAGCGAAATAATTCTAGAGGATTTGACTTGAGATCGATCACCCATCGCCTCTCTCTTTGCCAACAAAATAGATAATACCTCGAAGGAAATTGATTTAGAGTTCTCCTATATACTGGAGAATTAAAGATTGAAAGAGAATTGAAAAGGGCATTGGGCTATTCGCTGTTATCTGACTTCGACAGACTTGTCGCATACATCGCATCCCTCTAAGACAGCACCATATTGCCATTCTTGGGAATATAGAATTAAATGTATAGAAGGAATGCAGAAATTCCTCTAACAAATCTGCATTGCAGTAAATGAAATATCAAATTAAATTCACAAGCGCTTCGCTTTGCCTTCGTCTTGGTCACCGTTAACAACATTTATTTAAAGTATTTCTTTTTCGGCCTGCTTCATCATTGTTTATTATTTACTTCGGTAGAAGAGCCGACCGCTGTCAACTAGGATGCCTACAGCTGAAATTCTGTTTGTATTCTGCTCATCTTTATCGATATTTTCAATGTCACTATCATCTCCACCTGTCAGCGGTCATAGTAAAACAATATCACATTTATCGTCATCATCTCTGTGGTGGCCTACAGATCACTGTATCGTCCAGTTTCAAGAAACACATTCGGCAAAGACAATCAACTGCAGGTCAAAAATACAAATACTGACGCTGACGTAGCAGTCATGCCATGAATGTCTGCTGCACCGGAAGCAAATCAGAATGCAGTCTTTGCTCTATTTCTCTTCTTTATCTTCACCTATGCCAAGCTCGTCGTGCTGTAGGCACTGACCGGAAATTAGATCATCCTCCTCGAGTGGAAATTTGGGAAATTCACATGACTTGAGAAATTCATCGAAGATGTGACCAGGAACACCAGAAACATGTTTTCGAACACATTATCTGTTAATAACCTGCGGCTTCTAGTTATCAGCAAGGACTGGGAATTAGGTCAAAAGGGACAGCAGAGTGATGATGACGTAATCATAAGGTAATCATCATTTCTTATAGAAAATAATTAATTCTAGATAAGCTTAAAAGGTAGAGACAATATTTTCGACATTGAATCTTTATAACAGAGGTAAATTTTCTCATATCTTTATATTTTTGATTATCTTGATGTATTTTCACACAATGTCACACAATTATGGAATACTTCAAAATGCTGATGCATTTCGAAATTTATTGTACCACAAAGACATCAATTGTGAAACATTAGTGGGAATCACCTTTTGGAAATAATTTGATTTCAACATCAAAGAGTGCAAGTCAGCGACAAGAAATAATGAACGTAGCTGACTTGCATGCACTATTATTTATATATTCAATTTTACAATTAGGTTTCAGAAATAAGTCAATACGTCAATAACTGTGCAACAATGTACAAAAAGTGTTCATGTACATGCACTTTTAAGCGTGCGGTCAATTTCAGCGACAACAAAAACAGATAACTGCACTTCAATCGACAATCTCAGGTTCTCTTTATCAAACAATGATGGATTAAGATGCTGGACATCTGAAGAAGTGCTGGGTAGTCATAAATTTGACTGTCAACTATCTCAGAAGGACACGCGAGAAAATAGTGATTTCGAAGGTTGAGAAACCAGAGACCTGAGGCTTAGTTAATCGATTCCTCTGAATTAATCGTCCGACGTAATCAATCGCTAGATTCCTGAATGACTGAGACTTTTTTAAAGGGCTTTTCGATGAAATTCGCTTGATGAGGAGAAACACGACTATTTTTCAATTCACTCTTTCAGTGTTTGAGATAATTGCACTGAATAGAAAGTTGACACCTACGTCAGTACATGTTTAGATTGTTTACCCATGCGCGGATGTCTGTACCAAAGATCATGCATGACTAGGAGTTGCTGTGTGACATGATTTTTCATTCGCACAGCACAGTAAATCTCCATGGCACTTCTGTGCAGTGGCGGGCGCGATTCGATTTTCGTGCGACTCAGCGCTCGATTAATCGAAAACCGCGCGATTCTACATCTTTCGAGATTCAGTGACTAAAAGTTTAGAGTTTATCTTGGAAGTAATCTTAGAATCTTGGAAGAGTTCCCTTGGAAGAAAGCGAATGTCATCCCTCTCCCAAAAGGCAAGTCATGCACTGACTCAGACCTATCTCCATCTTGCCTTTCCTGAGCAAGGTCTTGGAAAGAGTCATTCGAGATCGGTTTACTGCTTCCCGTTTTGAGAGGAAAATTCGATCCTAGACAATTTGGCTTTATCCCTAACACATTTGGGGGCTGCACCAATGCGCTAGTGGCAATTCGTTAAACAATACTACAACATCTTGCGGCAAGCTCCGAGAACTTTTGTTAGGTGCTGGCAGTGGATTCAGAAAAAGCGTTCGATTCCTTGAGTCATCGAATTTTGCTTAACAGTCTCAGCACCGTTTTCTGTGATAATTCACTTCCCATGTATGTTATCAAGAGTTTTTTATCTGACCGTTTTCAACGAGTATCTGTGAATGGCATCTTGACGCCATGGAAATGTGTGAGTAGTGGTGTGCCCCAGGGGCCTTTGCTATTTGTATTGATGATAAATGACCTTCCTGAATTCAACAACACAAAAGTCATTTCATATGCTGATGACATCACCCTAATACACCTGGCAACTGATAACGTGTCAAATGATTTTCAATCTGATGTCAATGTTTTCTGTGAGTGGGCAGCCAACAAGAAATTAAAAGTAAACGAGTCCAAGACCAAATGCATGAACGTGTCCAAACGTCCTAATTTTAAAAAGAAGTTCTGTAGTTGTTATTGGTAAAGTGACCATTGAGGAAGTTCCTCACTTGCGAATTTTAGGAATTGTATTTAGTGATGACTGTTCATGGAATAATGAATTTGCATGTTTGTACCAGAAATGTTGTCGAGCATTATCATTAGTCAAACGCTTGTCATGCAATGGAAATAACAGCTTTATTGTTTGGCAAGCATACATGGCGCTTGTATACTCTAGAATTTCATTCTGCTGGCCTGTTGTCTGCGACATCCCTGCGAAATTGTTCTCTAAACTTGAGCGTTTGTAGCGCATCGTCAAGCGTTGGGGACTCATCACCAACAAGCTCCCCATGAAAGCCAGGCTTGATCGAGGATGTGTGGAAACTTATTGAAAAAGTCGCCAATAACACTGACTGTCATCCATTGTCTTCCTTTTTTGTTGTGCGTGCGCAGAATGTGCATAATCAACAATGCCCGCAAACTGTCAACGCCATTTTGTAAACCTGTGTTCTACACCAGGTCCTTCGTCAAATTTTCGGCCCATACGTGAAGTCTTCTGTACAATTTTCACCAAATACCGCTCTTTTGTATTTCTGGTTTCAATAAAGCATTATTATTATTTATTTTTTTTTAGTCACGACCTCACACAATGATGGTCGGTGTATGCATCTCAAGATCTCGGAGTCCTACCAGGACTCAGGGAGATCAAGAGTGCGCCTAAGAATGTAGACACTGCCAAGTAGATCATCCTTCAGTAACTGAGGTACCCGGTGTCGACCGGGGATTTCTTTCAGGTATGTGGCTAACTTGTCTGTGTGGGCTCCTAAGGCTCCAACAACTACTGGCACCACTTTGACATGAATCTTCCACACTTTTTGTATTTCAATTTTCAAGTCTTGATACTTAGTGATCTTCTCTTGTTCTTTGTTTCTTATGTTCCTGTCCTCTGGTACCGCTATGTCAATTATGAATCCCATCTTTTTCTCCTTATTGACAACTACGACATCTGGCCTCCTTGCTGTGATTCTCTTGTCTGTTCTTATTTCGAAGTCCCATAATATCTTCACTGAATCCGTTTCAATAACTGGTTGTGGGACGTGTTTCCATGGTTCTGTCGTACGTTGATGTTATACTGTAGGCAGATATCCCTAATGAATTTGTTTGGCAACCTCATTGTGACGGTTCAGATATTCGCTTGGTGCCAACTTAGAGCATCCTGTAAGTATGTGAGATACTGTCTCATCTGCTGACATGCACATTCTGCATCTAGCATCATTGCTTATTTTTAGTATGTAAGTGGAATGTGCTTTCGTCTTTATCGCTTGGTCCTGTGCTGCTGTTAGTAACGCCTCAGTTGTCATCTTCAGATTGAAAGATTTCAGCCAACCGTAGCAAGCTTTCCTTGACGTTACTTCTTCCATTTGTCTTGTGTATTGACCATGCATTACTTTATCCTTCCATCTTTCGTACCGATCTTCTATCACCTTCCTCTTCCATTCTTCGGAGGTTTCTTGCCGTTGTCCGTACAGATCGCCTGATTTAGTCACCGCCAGCAGTGGGTCGTCTTCTTTATCATTGATATATTCTGCTAGGCTCCGGTCTTCTTGTTCTATAACCTCCCTTAGGTCTTTTCAGTCCCCCTACCGTCCCCGATCCCGCGGTAGGTAGAGGCGGTCAATGTCAGCCTTTGGATGTAATCCTTTATACATTGTTAGTATTTTGCGGGTCTTTCGGTTTAATTCATTGAGCTCTAGCACTGTCCATTTCAGCACACTACCAGTGTACCTAATCACAGGGACAGCATATACATTTATGGCCTCAATTATATTCTTTGCATACAATTTTGATTTTAGTATTTTCTTCAATCTCTTCTTGTACTCCTTGACTGCCCTTGTCTTTGTTACTTTATGAAGGTTCGTATGATGTTGAAGGATTCCGAGATATTCATATCCTTCTTCGGTAACATCCTTTATATGAACTTCTTCGGCTTGATATCCTTCTGTTTGTAGTAGACTTCTGGGTCCTCGATGGAATGATTAGTCGCGCACATTTTTCGATTCCGAATCTCATATTGATGTCATCGCTGTATGTTTTCACGGTGTTGATTAGCAGTTGATGTCGCTTTCTGTTTTCCCGTACAGTTTCAAATCGTCCATATATAGTAGATGGTTGATCTTTTGTCCTTTGCTAGCTTATATGATCTATCTATGTCGTGCAGGACCTCACTGAGAGGGTTCATTGCAAGGCAGAACATGAGTGGTGACAACGAGCTCCCTTGGAAGATCCCTCTTTTGATCTTTATGTGTCCAATATCTTCATTTCCATGTGTCAAATTTGTCTCCCACTTTTTCATTGATGCTGTATTTACTTTTTGCATGACTTTGTTAACTTTGTACATGTCAAGGCATTTGATAATCCAAGAATGCGGAATGAAATCGAAAGCCTTGAGATAATCGATCCATGCCATTGACAAGTTATATTTTTTGCTTTCTGTTTTCACTGGTGATCGTTCTGTCTATGGCAAGTTGTTCTTTAGTACCTCTACATCTTGGAAGGCACCCTTTTTGTTCCTTATGCATTATGTTCTTTGATTTGACGTGTTCATTGATCTTGTTTGCAATTATTCCGGTGAATAGCTTCCACAGTGTCGGGAGACATGTTATGGGCCTGAAGTTGTCCGGAGTCGGCGGCTTGTTTTCGGATTTTCTTATTAGTACCGTCCTGTCATTGACCAGCCATTTCGGCATCATATCTGGATTTCTAATTATATATAATATATAATTATTATTATTATTATTATCATTATTATTATTTTTTTTTTGGTCACGATCTCATACATTCAGATCGGTATGAACCCATGTTCTCGGAGACTCACCAAGCCTCAGGGAGATCAAGGGTGCGACGTAATATATGGGCACTACCAAGGAGTGCTGATTTTAACAAGTCTGGTATGTGGTGGTTACCGGGGATCATGTCTAGATATGTCTTCAACCTTGGTGTATGGGCACCTAATGAGCCGACAATTATCGGCACGACTTTGGCATCTGTGTTCCACAGCTTCTTTATTTCTAACTTCAGATCTTGGTACTTTGTAATCTTTTCTTTCTCCTTCTCTTGTATATTTCGGTCATCAGGAACTGCGATGTCTATAATGAGCGTCTTCTTGTGGGTCTTATCTACCACTATCATGTCCGGTCTTCTTGCTTGAATGTAGTGATCCGTGCGTATCTCGAAGTCCCACAGGATCTTAGTGTTGTTTGTCTCTATCACTGTTTCAGCCTCATGTTTCCAATATTGTTCCTCAACTCTGATTCCTTTCTCCTTGCAAATTGCTCTGTGAATCGATCTAGCAACGTCATTGTGTCTGCGAAGATACTCCGTTCCTGCTAGTTTCGAGCAACCGGTTAGGATATGTTTCATCTCCTGCTTTGCATAGTCTGCATTTGGGATCAGTACTTGTTTTCGTGATGTATGTTTTGTGTGCTTTTGTGTTTAGGGCCTGATCTTGTGCAGCTGTTAGCAGTGCTTCTGTTTCAATTTTTAGCTTCACCTCTTTGAGCCATATGTACTGAGTATCTTTCGTCGTCACATTTTTGGTCTGCCTCGGATACTGTCCATGTAGAGGTTTCTCATGCCAAGTCCTTTGTCGAATCTCAATTTTCTTTGTTTCCCATTCCTGGAATCTTTCAGGTTTTCGCCTATACACGTCGCCTAATAATAATTTTTTTTTCAATATTAATAATAATAATAATTATTATTATTATTATCTATCTTACATTATGTCTCATTTCTAGACCATGTTTCATTATAAGTTTGATTACCTTCATTAATACTGAGAGCATCTAACACTCATAGTCTATTTAAACAAATTTTTATTTCCAAATCACGATATCATGGCTTTTCAAAATTTGTTATTTCTGGAATTCCTGTGAAATCTACATTGAAACTTCTTGGGGTACTTTTTGACGAAACTTTGAATTGGGGGTCGTATGTTGATGCAGTTACCAAGAAGGCATCTTCACGACTTTCGGCTCTAAGACCGCTAAAATCGTTTCTATCCAAAGACGATCTTGCAACTGTATATAATTGCGGGATGCTCGAGTACGCATCACCAGTACTTTTAAACATCAGCATGGAACGAATCAGCTATGAAACATCAGCATTTCTTCAATTCAATTTTGGTAAGACTTCAATGCGCAAAAACATCGACAATGACTCCAAGAGAACACAATCGTACAAAAATCCAAGCTCTCTTTGAAGCGGGTGTTTCAATTCGTAAAATTGGCAAAGACTTCAGGATTCCATGAAATACTGTCCGATTGGTGTGTAGACGCACATATGGGCAGACGAAGATAAAAAGCGCAGTGGAAGACCACGAAAACTTAGTCTGTCTTCAAAGGATAAGTTACGCCTACAAATGAAAGATAAGGTTTCTTTCAGCGTTCGAAAAATGGCGACAGCATTTTGTGCATAAACACGCCGCGGTAAATGGTGATCTGATTACTATCGTCGACAAATTCTTCCAATGTATGCTGAATGTGTCCAGTAGATATTTCCTTATTATACAGAAAGAACAATTTTGATGCAGTGCGGCGCAACTTGTCACACGGCAAAATCATTCTTTAAGAAATGCGAAGAATTGTTTCCAAATGTTTGGGTGCATTGGCCTAGAAACTCGCCTGACTTAAAAACACTGGACCATTTGTGGAGTAAACTTCAACAAATTGTAATTAAGGTACCATGACCTCAAAACCGAGAGTAACTGATTGCTCGCAGTCAAAATGAATGGGAAAACATCAGTCAAATGGAATGTAGCAATATTGTTCTGAGTTGTTCCTGCATGTGTGGATAATTCAGGTGGCTGTACAAGATGCCAACTTTCTTTGACATGATTTTCAGCAAGATATTCAGTATTTTCTGGAACTTTAGATGTGTTTCTTTCAACATTATGACTAACATGTTAATATATTGGCACTATGAATATAAACATAGCATTTGCGTGAAAGTCCCATGTAAAAATTCCGTAATAATGCAGGTGTTAGGTGGGTCAGAAACTGTTATTACACCCTGTACAATAGGGTCAGTTATTTATACGAATCATGTATGTTATAAGTACAAGAATCGGTCCCCATCATATCATTTCTCCGCTTTGAAAGCATGTAAATTCATTGATCAAAATATCAATCCCTGACTTCCATTTCATATGCACACAATGAACCAAACCAGGTAACAATTGCACTCTCATATAGCCTGCATTACAGATATGTAGGTTTTCTTGATAAATTGTTGGCCTTATAAGTCTAAAGGCTTGAACTAATGCGTTATTATGCCTGTTACAATATTGATGGGGAGTAGCAGATGCCTGCAGCTTTGTTTGACAAGATATGGTTGATAGAATTCAAGATAATCAAAATTGAGATCCGCAAATATTCATAGATACTTCAAATTCATTGTAAAAATTGTAGTGTTTCACAGTTACTTTGACTTTTATATCTTAATTCTTAGATGTTCTGTTTTTTAATGCTGTATTCCCAAACATTTACAAATGGAGTTTCATATTAATAAATGAGGGAGGAATAATTTTAATCTCTAAATATACAAAGTGTTTCATTCTGAATTTCAATGGAGCGTTAATTAATGGAACCTCAATTTAAAATTATTCGAAAATATGGAGTTTTTGTAAGTCAACTGCATGTGGCACAGTATCAGTTGTATTAGGGGCAGTTTCACAATGTCTACTGCGACAATGAAAATTCAGATAATTAATGTGATTGAAACTGACTTATTTCGTGGAGCAGATCCTTTATACTTGGTCATTATTTCAATTTCAATTATTCCCTACTGGAGTCATGGCTATTTCACTGTTAGACTCTCGAAACAGCTGCGGAGATCTCAAACTGCTGTAGAAACTTTGTCAACAGTCCATTTTTGGTGTCGGACGATGAATATGATGACAACTTTCATCTTGAACACTGTTTTATACTGAGTAGTTCATACAGACCAATGTTTCATAAACTTTAAATTAACGTGCACCAGCAATTTCAGTAAAATTTGCTCGCGTACCTCCAAAAATATTCTTCGCCTCAAGACAGAATTGTTGTAAGAAAGCAGAACAAATTCCTTGTATAATTAGACTTAAATCATATAACATATAACAAAACAGAAGAAAGGCAGCCACTTCATAAATGAACATCGTTGCGGACATCTGAATATGGCAAACAGTTGTAGACATACGTAAGAGATGCAGTATACAGACATGAAGTTATATCATGTAGTTATATCAATGTGAATGATGTGATCATCTATTTGTTTTTGGTGAGAGAGGATGTATTAGTCCGCAGCCAGAGTTTCTGCAGGGAACAAGGCCGAAAATGAGACTTTTGCAGAATGATGTGCACCCTATGCCTACTTCGAATCGGCACGTCTGCCGAGTTCTAGTGAGTTCCTCTTCTTGACAGACATGATCAAAGAAAAACACATGTAAATCCAGTGGGTCGCAATTTGCAATTTTTGGCTAAAATGAAATTTTTGTATGTTTTCTCGGATTAAACGAAAAGTACTAAGCCCAGAGTCATAATTTTTGACATGGAATGTCTTCAGGTCATTTCCTATGATGTGCATGTGCTTTTATTATGCATCTAATCGGCAATGTATGTGAAAATGTGGTTGAATCTGGATGAAGTTGCACAAATTGTTTGTGTTTGCCGACATTTGCGCTCGCTTTAAATTGTTTGTGTTTGCCGATAATGTGCTTGGCTTTATAGACAAGGGTTCATGAACATGAAAGGAAATGACCTAAAGACATCCCATTCCAAAAATTGTGACTCTGGGCTTAGTACTTTTCGTTTAATCAGAGAAAACATACAAAAATTTCATTTTAGCCAAAAATTGCAAATTGCGACCCACTGGATTTACATGTGTTTTTCTTTGATCATGTCTGTCAAGAAGAGGAACTCACTAGAACTCGGCAGACGCACCGATTCGAAGTAGGCATAGGGTGCACATCATTCTGCAAAAGTCTCATTTTCGGCCACGTTCCCTGCAGAAACTCGTTCTGGTTGCCGTACTATATCTGGTTGCAGTTCAGATAAGTTCAGACGGAGAATAGACTCCAAGTTCAGTCTGACCCTGTATTTGGTTTTCCTTGTAACCATGCTAGAAAATGTTGATTCACACAAGCACGTTGAAACGAATGAGCACTAGCGAAGTATTTAATATCACTGGGCACTGGCAAGACAAATGGTGGTATTCGAAGTTGCTATGGCGGCGGAGACAACATTCAGGGAGAGGAGGCTCATTGGCAAACTCGAGTAGCAGACCGCCATCAATGGCCATGTCGATCAATGTATCACGGTGAGTAGTAAGAAAACGGCGAACACCAGATAGCGCAAGATGGCCGCCATCGCTGAGTCCCCCCCCCCCTCTGGCACGGCAGAGTGTCGTGGTCGGCCGCCGTGGTGCTTTGTGTCTGAGTCCCCCCCCCCCCTCTGGAACGATAGAGTGTCGTGGTGGACTTGGGCGACCGCCAGGATTAGTCTTGAGGCTATAGTGTGTGATGTTTTTGGTGCAATCTGCTGAATGTTGGGTTGTAAAATGGGTTGTTTCGAGTGGAAGGAGTGGTCGGATGAGAAAACGGAGGTCGGATTCGTGTTCAGCGTGAAATTCTGCATCGGTAGGTTGAGTTTCAAGGCAATCGGAGAGAAAAAATTTTCAACATTTTTCGAAAAACGACAGAGTTAGAATTTGGGACGTTTTGGTGTGTAGCGTCCAAACGAAGCATCGGATGAGAAAACGGAGGCCAGATTCGGATTCAGCGTGAAATTCTGCATCGGTATGGTGAGTTTCAAGTCAATCGGAGAGAAAAAAATTTTCGCTGACGTCCCCCCCCCCTCTGGACAGCTTGCTTCGATTTTGGCTTCCAGTGGACGGATTTTGTCGTGCGATAGCTCGTTTGAAAGCTAAGAGTGAGACAAATTCAGTGAAAGAATCGGCTTGTTCCTATCTGTCTTCGTTCAAAAGTTAGAGCGGTTACAAGATTTTAGGTCGGAGCTCGCTTACCTGAAAAAATCCTAAGTGTCAGAGTGGCTTTGTATGGGTAAAATTTTGAAAATTTTCCAAAGTGTGGAATTTCGACCTGGGACCGTCACCAAAACATTTTTCATCAAATTTTGAAATTTCACTGACGTCCCCCCCCCTCTGGACAGCTTGCTTCGATTTTGGTTTCTAGTGGACGGATTTTGTCGTGCGATAGCTCGTTTGAAAGCTAAGAGTGAGACAAATTCAGTGAAAGAATCGGCTTGTTCCTATCTGTCTTCGTTCAAAAGTTAGAGCGGTTACAAGATTTTAGGTCGGAGCTCGCTTACCTGAAAAAATCCTAAGTGTCAGAGTGACTTTGTATGGGTAAAATTTTGAAAATTTTCCAAAGTGTGGAATTTCGACCTGGGACCGTCACCAAAACATTTTTCATCAAATTCTGAAATTTCACTGACGTCCCCCCCCCCTGGACAGCTTGCTTCGATTTTGGCTTCTAGTGGACGGATTTTGTCGTGCGATAGCTCGTTTGAAAGCTAAGAGTGAGACAAATTCAGTGAAAGAATCGGCTTGTTCCTATCTGTCTTCGTTCAAAAGTTAGAGCGGTTACAAGATTTTAGGTCAGAGCTCGCTTATCTGAAAAAATCCTAAGTGTCAGAGTGACTTTGTATGGGTAAAATTTTGAAAATTTTCCAAAGTGTGGAATTTCGACCTGGGACCGTCACCAAAACATTTTCATCAAATTCTGAAATTTCACTGACGTCCCCCCCCCTCTGGACAGCTTGCTTCGATTTTGGCTTCCAGTGGACGGATTTTGTCGTGCGATAGCTCGTTTGAAAGCTAAGAGTGAGACAAATTCAGTGAAAGAATCGGCTTGTTCCTATCTGTCTTCGTTCAAAGTTAGAGCGGTTACAAGATTTTAGGTCGGAGCTCGCTCACCTGAAAAAATCCTAAGTGTCAGAGTGACTTTGTATGGGTAAAATTTTGAAAATTTTCCAAAGTGTGGAATTTCGACCTGGGACCGTCACCAAAACATTTTTCATCAAATTCTGAAATTTCACTGACGTCCCCCCCCTCTGGACAGCTTGCTTCGATTTTGGCTTCTAGTGGACGGATTTTGTCGTGCGATAGCTCGTTTGAAAGCTAAGAGTGAGACAAATTCAGTGAAAGAATCGGCTTGTTCCTATCTGTCTTCGTTCAAAAGTTAGAGCGGTTACAAGATTTTAGGTCGGAGCTCGCTCACCTGAAAAAATCCTAAGTGTCAGAGTGACTTTGTATGGGTAAAATTTTGAAAATTTTCCATAGTGTGTAATTTCGACCTGGGACCGTCACCAAAACATTTTTCATCAAATTTTGAAATTTCACTGACGTCCCCCCCCCTCTGGACAGCTTGCTTCGATTTTGGTTTCTAGTGGACGGATTTTGTCGTGCGATAGCTCGTTTGAAAGCTAAGAGTGAGACAAATTCAGTGAAAGAATCGGCTTGTTCCTATCTGTCTTCGTTCAAAAGTTAGAGCGGTTACAAGATTTTAGGTCGGAGCTCGCTCACCTGAAAAAATCCTAAGTGTCAGAGTTACTTTGTATGGGTAAAATTTTGAAAATTTTCCAAAGTGTGGAATTTCGACCTGGGACCGTCACCAAAACATTTTTCATCAAATTTTGAAATTTCACTGACGTCCCCCCCCTCTGGACAGCTTGCTTCGATTTTGGCTTCTAGTGGACGGATTTTGTCGTGCGATAGCTCGTTTGAAAGCTAAGAGTGAGACAAATTCAGTGAAAGAATCGGCTTGTTCCTATCTGTCTTCGTTCAAAAGTTAGAGCGGTTACAAGATTTTAGGTCGGAGCTCGCTCACCTGAAAAAATCCTAAGTGTCAGAGTGACTTTGTATGGGTAAAATTTTGAAAATTTTCCAAAGTGTGGAATTTCGACCTGGGACCGTCACCAAAACATTTTTCATCAAATTTTGAAATTTCACTGACGTCCCCCCCCCCCTCTGGACAGCTCGCTTCGATTTTGGCTTCTAGTGGACGGATTTTGTCGTGCGATAGCTCGTTTGAAAGCTAAGAGTGAGACAAATTCACTGAAAGAATCGGCTTGTTCCTATCTGTCTTCGTTTAGGTGTGAGACGCCATTTAAGATTTTGGGACATTGGCGAAAAACGACAGAGTTAGAATTTGGGACATTTTGGGCTATAGCTTCAAAACGAAGCATTGGATATGAAAACGGATTTCAGATTTGGAATCAGCGTGAAATTCTCTATCTGTATGGTGAGTTTCAAGTCAATCGGAGAGAAAAAATTTTCAACATTTTTCGAAAAACGACAGAGTTAGAATTTTTGCGATGGCTGCCTACTGTAGAGCCAAAACGAAGCACCGGATGGGAAAACGGAGGCCAGATTCGGATTCAGCGTCAAATTCTACATGGAAATGGTGTATTTCCAGCTCAATCGGAGAGAAAAAATTTTCGCTGACGTCCACCCCCCTCTGGACAGCTCGCTTCGATTTTGGCTTCCAGTGGACGGATTTTGTCGTGCCATAGCTCGTTTGAAAGCTAAGAGTGAGACAAATTCAGTGAAAGAATCGGCTTGTTCCTATCTGTCTTCGTTCAAAAGTTAGAGCGGTTACAAGATTTTAGGTCGGAGCTCGCTTACCTGAAAAAATCCTAAGTGTCAGAGTGACTTTGTATGGGTAAAATTTTGAAAATTTTCCAAAGTGTGGAATTTCGACCTGGGACCGTCACCAAAACATTTTTCATCAAATTTTGAAATTTCACTGACGTTCCCCCCCCTCTGGACAGCTTGCTTCGATCTTGGCTTCTAGTGGACGGATTTTGTCGTGCAATAGCTCGTTTGAAAGCTAAGAGTGAGACAAATTCAGTGAAAGAATCGGCTTGTTCCTATCTGTCTTCGTTCAAAAGTTAGAGCGGTTACAAGATTTTAGGTCGGAGCTCGCTCACCTGAAAAAATCCTAAGTGTCAGAGTGGCTTTGTATGGGTAAAATTTTGAAAATTTTCCAAAGTGTGGAATTTCGACCTGGGACCGCCACCAAAACATTTTTCATCAAATTTCACTGACCTCCCCCCCCTCTGGACAGCTTGCTTCGATCTTGGCTTCCAGTGGACGGATTTTGTCGTGCAATAGCTCGTTTGAAAGCTAAGAGTGAGACAAATTCAGTGAAAGAAACGGCTTGTTCCTATCTGTCTTCGTTCAAATGTTAGAGCGGTTACAAGATTTTAGGTCGGAGCTCGCTCACCTGAAAAAATCCTAAGTGTCAGAGTGGCTTTGTATGGGTAAAATTTTGAAAATTTTCCAAAGTGTGGAATTTCGACCTGGGACCGTCACCAAAACATTTTTCATCAAATTTTGAAATTTCACTGACCTCCCCCCCTCTGGACAGCTTGCTTCGATCTTGGCTTCCAGTGGACGGATTTTGTCGTGCGATAGCTCGTTTGAAAGCTAAGAGTGAGACAAATTCAGTGAAAGAAACGGCTTGTTCATATCTGTCTTCGTTCAAAAGTTAGAGCGGTTACAAGATTTTAGGTCGGAGCTCGCTCACCTGAAAAAATCCTAAGTGTCAGAGTGGCTTTGTATGGGTAAAATTTTGAAAATTTTCCAAAGTGTGGAATTTCGACCTGGGACCGCCACCAAAACATTTTTCATCAAATTTCACTGACCTCCCCCCCTCTGGACAGCTTGCTTCGATCTTGGCTTCCAGTGGACGGATTTTGTCGTGCAATAGCTCGTTTGAAAGCTAAGAGTGAGACAAATTCAGTGAAAGAAACGGCTTGTTCCTATCTGTCTTCGTTCAAATGTTAGAGCGGTTACAAGATTTTAGGTCGGAGCTCGCTCACCTGAAAAAATCCTAAGTGTCAGAGTGGCTTTGTATGGGTAAAATTTTGAAAATTTTCCAAAGTGTGGAATTTCGACCTGGGACCGCCACCAAAACATTTTTCATCAAATTTCACTGACCTCCCCCCCCTCTGGACAGCTTGCTTCGATCTTGGCTTCCAGTGGACGGATTTTGTCGTGCAATAGCTCGTTTGAAAGCTAAGAGTGAGACAAATTCAGTGAAAGAAACGGCTTGTTCATATCTGTCTTCGTTCAAAAGTTAGAGCGGTTACAAGATTTTAGGTCGGAGCTCGCTCACCTGAAAAAATCCTAAGTGTCAGAGTGGCTTTGTATGGGTAAAATTTTGAAAATTTTCCAAAGTGTGGAATTTCGACCTGGGACCGTCACCAAAACATTTTTCATCAAATTTCACTGACCTCCCCCCCTCTGGACAGCTTGCTTCGATCTTGGCTTCCAGTGGACGGATTTTGTCGTGCAATAGCTCGTTTGAAAGCTAAGAGTGAGACAAATTCAGTGAAAGAAACGGCTTGTTCCTATCTGTCTTCGTTCAAAAGTTAGAGCGGTTACAAGATTTTAGGTCGGAGCTCGCTCACCTGAAAAAATCCTAAGTGTCAGAGTGGCTTTGTATGGGTAAAATTTTGAAAATTTTCCAAAGTGTGGAATTTCGACCTGGGACCGTCACCAAAACATTTTTCATCAAATTTCACTGACCTCCCCCCCTCTGGACAGCTTGCTTCGATCTTGGCTTCCAGTGGACGGATTTTGTCGTGCGATAGCTCGTTTGAAAGCTAAGAGTGAGACAAATTCAGTGAAAGAAACGGCTTGTTCCTATCTGTCTTCGTTCAAAAGTTAGAGCGGTTACAAGATTTTAGGTCGGAGCTCGCTCACCTGAAAAAATCCTAAGTGTCAGAGTGGCTTTGTATGGGTAAAATTTTGAAAATTTTCCAAAGTGTGGAATTTCGACCTGGGACCGCCACCAAAACATTTTTCATCAAATTTCACTGACCTCCCCCCCTCTGGACAGCTTGCTTCGATCTTGGCTTCCAGTGGACGGATTTTGTCGTGCAATAGCTCGTTTGAAAGCTAAGAGTGAGACAAATTCAGTGAAAGAAACGGCTTGTTCATATCTGTCTTCGTTCAAAAGTTAGAGCGGTTACAAGATTTTAGGTCGGAGCTCGCTCACCTGAAAAAATCCTAAGTGTCAGAGTGGCTTTGTATGGGTAAAATTTTGAAAATTTTCCAAAGTGTGGAATTTCGACCTGGGACCGTCACCAAAACATTTTTCATCAAATTTCACTGACCTCCCCCCCTCTGGACAGCTTGCTTCGATCTTGGCTTCTAGTGGACGGATTTTGTCGTGCAATAGCTCGTTTGAAAGCTAAGAGTGAGACAAATTCAGTGAAAGAATCGGCTTGTTCCTATCTGTCTTCGTTCAAAAGTTAGAGCGGTTACAAGATTTTAGGTCGGAGCTCGCTCACCTGAAAAAATCCTAAGTGTCAGAGTGGCTTTGTATGGGTAAAATTTTGAAAATTTTCCAAAGTGTGGAATTTCGACCTGGGACCGTCACCAAAACATTTTTCATCAAATTTCACTGACCTCCCCCCCCCCCTCTGGACAGCTTGCTTCGATCTTGGCTTCCAGTGGACGGATTTTGTCGTGCGATAGCTCGTTTGAAAGCTAAGAGTGAGACAAATTCAGTGAAAGAAACGGCTTGTTCCTATCTGTCTTCGTTCAAAAGTTAGAGCGGTTACAAGATTTTAGGTCGGAGCTCGCTCACCTGAAAAAATCCTAAGTGTCAGAGTGGCTTTGTATGGGTAAAATTTTGAAAATTTTCCAAAGTGTGGAATTTCGACCTGGGACCGTCACCAAAACATTTTTCATCAAATTTCACTGACCTCCCCCCCTCTGGACAGCTTGCTTCGATCTTGGCTTCCAGTGGACGGATTTTGTCGTGCAATAGCTCGTTTGAAAGCTAAGAGTGAGACAAATTCAGTGAAAGAAACGGCTTGTTCATATCTGTCTTCGTTCAAAAGTTAGAGCGGTTACAAGATTTTAGGTCGGAGCTCGCTCACCTGAAAAAATCCTAAGTGTCAGAGTGGCTTTGTATGGGTAAAATTTTGAAAATTTTCCAAAGTGTGGAATTTCGACCTGGGACCGTCACCAAAACATTTTTCATCAAATTTCACTGACCTCCCCCCTCTGGACAGCTTGCTTCGATCTTGGCTTCCAGTGGACGGATTTTGTCGTGCGATAGCTCGTTTGAAAGCTAAGAGTGAGACAAATTCAGTGAAAGAATCGGCTTGTTCCTATCTGTCTTCGTTCAAAAGTTAGAGCGGTTACAAGATTTTAGGTCGGAGCTCGCTCACCTGAAAAAATCCTAAGTGTCAGAGTGACTTTGTATGGGTAAAATTTGGAAAATTTTCCAAAGTGTGGAATTTCGACCTGGGACCGCCACCAAAACATTTTTCATCAAATTTCACTGACCTCCCCCCCCCTCTGGACAGCTTGCTTCGATCTTGGCTTCCAGTGGACGGATTTTGTCGTGCAATAGCTCGTTTGAAAGCTAAGAGTGAGACAAATTCAGTGAAAGAATCGGCTTGTTCCTATCTGTCTTCGTTCAAAAGTTAGAGCTGTTACAAGATTTTAGGTCGGAGCTCGCTCACCTGAAAAAATCCTAAGTGTCAGAGTGGCTTTGTATGGGTAAAATTTTGAAAATTTTCCAAAGTGTGGAATTTCGACCTGGGACGTCACCAAAACATTTTTCATCAAATTTCACTGACCTCCCCCCTCTGGACAGCTCGCTTCGATCTTGGCTTCTAGTGGACGGATTTTGTCGTGCAATAGCTCGTTTGAAAGCTAAGAGTGAGACAAATTCAGTGAAAGAAACGGCTTGTTCCTATCTGTCTTCGTTCAAAAGTTAGAGCGGTTACAAGATTTTAGGTCGGAGCTCGCTCACCTGAAAAAATCCTAAGTGTCAGAGTGACTTTGTATGGGTAAAATTTTGAAAATTTTCCAAAGTGTGGAATTTCGACCTGGGACCGTCACCAAAACATTTTTCATCAAATTTCACTGACCTCCCCCCACTGGACAGCTTGCTTCGATTTTGGCTTCCAGTGGACGGATTTTGTCGTGCCATAGCTCGTTTGAAAGCTAAGAGTGAGACAAATTCAGTGAAAGAAACGGCTTGTTCATATCTGTCTTCGTTCAAAAGTTAGAGCGGTTACAAGATTTTAGGTCGGAGCTCGCTCTCCTGAAAAAATCCTAAGTGTCAGAGTGGCTTTGTATGGGTAAAATTTTGAAAATTTTCCAAAGTGTGGAATTTCGACCTGGGACCGTCACCAAAACATTTTTCATCAAATTTCACTGACCTACCCCCCCCTCTGGACAGCTTGCTTCGATTTGGGCTTCCAGTGGACGGATTTTGTCGTGCGATAGCTCGTTTGAAAGCTAAGAGTGAGACAAATTCAGTGAAAGAATCGGCTTGTTCCTATCTGTCTTCGTTCAAAAGTTAGAGCGGTTACAAGATTTTAGGTCGGAGCTCGCTTACCTGAAAAAATCCAAAGTGTCAGAGTGTCTTTGAATTGGTAAAAATTTTGAAAATTTTCCAAAAAGATTGGAATTTCGACCTGGGACCCGCCACAAAACACATTTTACCATCAACTATCACTGACTTCCCCCCCACCTCTGGACCAGCTTGCTTTCGATCTTTGGCTTTCCCAGTAGAACGGATTTTGTCGTGCAATAGCTCGTTTGAAAGCTAAGAGTGAGACAAATTCAGTGAAAGAAACGGCTTGTTCCTATCTGTCTTCGTTCAAAAGTTAGAGCGGTTACAAGATTTTAGGTCGGA
>CAJQUW010005836.1:0-131270 GCA_907163375.1 Prostheceraeus crozeri | reverse complement strand
TAATCACCTTATATCGCAACTACGTACTTCTCTTGGGATGACCTTTTATTCAGGTAATGAATTTAGCTTCGACTATGAGTCATATAGCTCCATAGAAATTGATCTCGCACGGTAAGCTTCACTAGAACGGAAATTCAGCGAAATTTGCGGTACACGAGCGGAACCTATTAGGTGGGCAGAAACTTCAGATCTCAACACAGTGCGAATAGGAGAATCGGTCCATTCTCAACTTAAAGTCGCTGTAGATTCCATTCTGGTGGTCGTATGTTTCTAGTTTCTTCACAGTCGGAAAGTTGAGCGTATTGAGAACAACTTTCATAAAAAAACAATGTGAATCAGATAACCGGAAGTTACAGTAAATAGATGAACTGTTGGTGTGAAGAATAGTTCACCACATTTTCACTTAGAACAATAGATCACAGCGCATCGAGAGATATACTGACGGATGTTATCTGTGATGTCCACAGCATTTCTAAGAAATTCAGGTCGCTATCGGTGGTTTGAACAAATCAGAGCAGCGGAAGGGATTCCCAAACGTCTGCGTGAAGCGCGTGCTAACCACGCTCATATCGAATGAGACTGATGGCATCGTTATTTGCAACATGACCTCTTCACGCAGCAGACGATTGACTTTCTTGCAAGCATGTGAAGCTCTCGGTTTTAATACCGAAGACCCGACCATGAATCCGACGACGAAATACAAGAAGAGGATGGTGGCGATCCAGAAATATCATTTTCTGATTCCGACGACGTAACTATTCCTGGTGAAATTACTGATGAGGTACTGAATGACATCGACGTTTATTCTGATAATTCAAGTGATGATTCTAGCAACGACGATGAAGAAGATGATCATGGTGAAATTGACCAGAATTTCTTATTGTCTGCAAGTGGATTACAATATTCCTTGGAAATCTTGCTTTCAATTACAACTAGTTTGTGTTTCGGACTTAGGCCTAGTACTACATGTATAATATTATATTACTACAACATGTAGTATACTATTATTATTATCATTACATGTATGCCCAATACTTCATTAATTGGCATTGATGAGGATGTAATTGGATACGTATGAGTATAGAACTGATCAATGTTGTGAATAGGCTTCATTTCTCGACATGATTCGGCACATTTATGAGTGGTCACAATTTGTGACCGTTTGACCGGATGAGGATGTTGATTTTGGTGACCTGATAAGGGTTAAGACATGCATGCAATCAGAGGGTTATCTCCAAAAGGTTATCTCATACATGTAATTATCAAACCATAACACTGACGTTCACACCGAATACATGCATGCAGTGTTTTGAATCAACAATCTCAAACGATGAAAAATTACCATTGGGACAGATTTTGTGCAACGCAAGGCTTAATTCACAGCTATCATCGCAAATTCAAAGCACTTATCTGTAATAAGTTATCCCATCAGGAAGACTTACATCAGTATTTCTTCAGGTACTAGCTTTAATTCTGAATTCAATCGATTCATTTCCCGACCTGTAACATCATGCGCATTACTCTTGCCAAGTTGAGTTGCGAATTTTGAATTTAAGATTTTCTGCGTCATCTTCCTCGTAAACCTTTGATTTATTCAACATACCAATTTCGTTAATCGCCATCGTTGTCTCATGACGCAGATCCATCAACGAAACTGACAAATATCCGTGCTCCGCGCAAGGTTCAGTCGTCGACACCTCATCAATTTCAGACTCCGAAAGGTACTGAAAGGTATTACGTCGAGGTACTGGACTCCGCTATCGAAGCTCTGGAAAGGCGGATCAGTTAAAAATCCATACCAGCAGCGCTGATTTATGAGAGTGTGATCAAATGTAGATGGACGGAGAGAGTAGGTAATTAGATCGGCTGGTGAGGGAGCAGTAAGGAAAGGGCTACCTGTATCTAATATACCTGAGAGATAATACATTGTCTCTTTGGAGGCTCAGTTGAAATCCGTGGAAACGTTTCTTCGTGATGGGAAGTCAACATGTATACAACAGGTATTTTATCTAGATATTTGAACTAGACTATGACCATGCATGTAATTAATTAGATGTGGAATTGCAATCCGGGTCGAATAATCTCGAATACAAAATCTCGTCCCGTGGACATGATTGCTGCTCTTATGGCATGCCTACATGCACCTTGTTCAAACCAATGGTTCAAACTATCATTTGCTAAATTTATGCATTTAGTTAAAAATAAAAGGACATGAATGTTTGGAGTTAAGTGAAATACGAGTATGATTCATGGATGAATGTCAAGATGAATAAAGGAAACTCTTACCAACATGAGAAGTGACATCGAAATTGCAGTCGATCAAAGTGTGGAGAACGAACACTGTTGCTGTACACTGACTAGTTGTCCATGAATACATCAACAGTGTTGATAGTCCATCACAATATTCATCTGTCACAATTTATTCTCATTTTCGGCCGATGTCCATCTTCGCCGAGCGTCGATTGGAAGAAAGACCACGTTCTGCTGAACACTGCACATCTGAATCTTGGAAAAGCAAATCAAATATTCTGATCGCACTCGTTGATCACTCGACAGTAAACATTCATTCAACGCATAGTAGTATCTTCTAAAATCGGTGAGGCAAAAAGTGAAAAATGTCGCAGGGCAGAAGTTTTTATCTTGCCCTTCTGGGAGGGCAAGACAAATTTTAAGAAAAATATAGGCTAATTACAAATGCTTTATTGGACATTCGCTATAGATTTAGAAGACCAACTCCCAGGAAAGACTCCTACATAAATAATATGGATATTACTGCATACATTTAAATGTTCATGGTATGAACTCATTTGTAAAATCAATGGCATAAACCATGGTAGGTCTATAGGCCTACTCTATGCAGGTATCTTTCTCTAGGTGCAATGGTTTTGAATATATGAGTACTTTACAGAACTGTTATAGGTTAAGAAGGGACGGAAAGTGCTACTTGAAAATATTTTGAGAGTAGAATGTTATATATAAATAAAGTTTCATTATGGAAATTGTTTTGAATGCTTATTTCGTCAGGACTTTCATTTACACGAAAATTAATTTCACACGATCAACAGGGATGGCTTTATACAAAGAGAGCAGCAGTGATATACGCCGTCATTCATTTAAAAAGCCTTCGCTACAAATACACAATTACTTATTTTTGAAATTACACGTAGGATTACAATTGACAGGAGGCTCCTCATCATACAAAAGCGTATGCGAGCGTCAGAAGAAAGTTGATTAACAAAAATAGCTATGGACAAATTTCCTGGTCTTCCGACCCATCACTCATCTTCCGAGGAATCAGCGATTAAATGAACCTATTATAAGAATTTAGGGGATCAAGATTCTACCATGTCAGATGATTCAAATGAAAATTGAATCAAAATCTTTGATGTCCAAATAATTTCTGTTATGCATCCATTGAATGTGTTCAGCAGGCGTGTAATCGAACTTTACAAGCCCTTCGTCAGCTGCCCCACCCCTGGCTCCCTAGTATGCTTACGGTTCCGTGCCTTGGGTGGGGCAGGCATGACGGATAAGAAAAAAATTAAAAAAAAGCAATATCCAAAGGATATGTTCGTCTGATCCATGTAAAATTCTTAACGAGCATGAATGTTTTATATGGTGACTAATTGGTAACTGGAGAAATCTATGTTAATAAACTTCTCATGCATTTATACAACACTATTTGTATAACATCCTGCATTTATGTAATATTACAGCATATTTTTGTACTTATGTAGTTTGTAATTGATCACTACTGCAAGGTTTTCTTACGTAGTAGTAGTACTTACTAGTACTTTGTACTACTTAAACGGTGTCAAATCAAAGCGGCTCTAGTACAAAATGGTCTACTTACAATTTTTCCAGGGAAAGCTTCAACAGTAACATTGAATAACAAAATTTGAATATAAATCAAGTGTTCTCAGTAGCACCTAAAACTCAGTTTCTGTGTCAAGCTTTTAGCCGAAGTATCAATAACCTCTGACAACATTTTTGGCACGAACCATCAAAAGCTATTGATTCTCCGGCTAAAAGTTCAACAAAAACAAATGCGCTGCTGAAAACGTTTCTGTTGTTCGAGTTTCGTGTTGAGTCTTTCCTGGAACAGATTTATTAGAGCTGAGTTTCAGGACCATTTCGTAAAGAGCAACCCATTTTTTGACGAGGAACCCTGTTATCCAGGCAATTAGTTTTGATGTGTTGGGGAACAAGGGCATTCTTGGGTTGAGCTATTCCTGGAGATTTTTGGCACGTCTAATTCATAACATGTACTGTGTACTGCACAGCGTGCATGTCTGAGAAATTGCGGGAACTTTCGAGTGAATTTTATGATGCGTTGATGTATTGAAAATATTTAGTTTAAATCATAACTTCAAGTAATGTGAAGCTTTCATTCCTTTCAATTAACAGAATAGAACATCCATTATGAATGTTCGTCGAAAAATACAGGAAATAAGCTTCAGCCTTCGATAGGCCTATAATATCAACATGCAATAATTACCCAATCATACAATCAGCGGTACGAAGTAAAAACTAAAAACTACCTCGTGCATGAAAATCCATTTTGTCTAGAAAGAGAGAGAACTTTTCTTCGACAGAGCAATTCGAGACAATGGGGAGTGATTTAGAATAGCTAGAAAAACTAAAGTAATTCTTATTGACATAATCCCCAAGATAATTTGACGTGACCCTCACCATTTTCTTTGAATTTAAAGTGGTTACAAAATGACACTGCGCAGTTTATGAACATGAAAAAATAAGATAATTCAACCTGACGCAATAAGCAAAAGAAATTTTTGTAGAGAAAATGATAATAAGAGAAATGATGTAAAAACTATCGATTCCACCAGCGGATTTAGAGGAGACCTGTCCCCTAAACATTTGAGTAGTAAGTACACTGTAAATCGCTGGATACGAAAATTACATACAAACATATACCAAAATTACATACAATTTGAAACTATCATCTGATACGAGATTCTGGTATGTTTTTCATACCACATCTCACTTTAGTATGTGATTGGTATGTAGCGATACGAACTATTCTATCTGTGATTGGCTGTTTTACACTGAAATACGAATTGTTGGTATGTTTTATACACGAGAACCGATGGAAATTCATCCTTATTCGTATGCCTCTGGTGTCCATTTGGTATGTGCAGCTTTAAGTCACATAGCAAAAAAAATTATGTATTACATAGTACTGTCAAATAACTTTTTTCGGTAATATAAGTGGTGAATATTTTTTGTTTGATAGTGTGATATTTGAGTACATTAGATTTATTGTGAATTTTATGCTCCACGAATATGTCGTCGATGCTACTTGTCTGCCAACATTAACAGGACGTTTATTTAACTCTACTTTATCACCCAAGTTGATAAACATCATTTCATTTAAACGATATCTTTAGTGAAATCATGTTGACTTATATATCTCATACATGACTATTTTTGCGTTCATGAATTATGTGTTCTTATTTCGGATTGATAATACGCTTAATTTCAAAATTACATAATGCATAATTGTTGATGGTTGAAATCTTATTGATTATTCATGAAATGCCTTAGACTTACGTGTACTAAAATCGAATTCAGTATTGAAAGAATGACTTTTGAATGTCATTATCTCACTACTTACAAAACAGCAGTAACATTAATGTGATCTTTATTGACAAAAGGCCTGAAATCAAGATACTTTGGACATGATTTATGCTTTCTTTTAACATTGTGCTAGTATGACTTTAGTATGTAAAGCATACCACATTTGAAATAACATACGAAAAGCATACAAATATATACCAAAAAATATTTTGGTATGCATCCTTCGTATGTGATTGGTATTGAACGATTTACAGTGTAGACCTACTCGTAGATTCATAGCTCGATCGCATCGCTCTCATTATTCAGGAATCGCCTTCAGTGTAGACGGAGAATTTAGAATGCACATTCCAAATTATATCATATGATGAAGGCAAATTCTGCCATTTGATATCCTTGGGCTTTCTTGAGAATAGATTTCATGGCATGTATGATTAACCATCCACCCCAACATCAATTTCATTTAAGATTATCGAGAGACTATTGAGTGTTGATGAATGATATTCCATGACTGTAGCCTACTACATAATTGATATTTACTACGATGAAGAATTTAGATTCCACATACATATCTCATCCTTTTACTAGGGATACAAACATTAATAACTTATGTTTGGGGTGGATTTTCCACCCCATTCTCTCTATTAAACATTTAGACAAGGACTTGTACAGATGTCCAAACAGTAGGATTTCACATGTAGGCCTGTGCATGCTGATGAAATCCGTAATTATAAAGTGGAAATCAGTCTAGTGATATTTTAGATACGCAGGCCAACATGCTGTCGTTTGCATGCATAAAAATTATCTCAACAGATTTCGACTTTTAGGACAATAGCAAGTAGGTTTCACCAGTAGTTATTTTCAGATTCTATAGCGTATCACTGCACGATCCTGATGAGATAAGTAGGACAAGTTATGTAGTAAGTTGGATAAGAGACTGTCTAAATTTTGCACTCAAACCCATGTTGACGATTGACGAACAACTCTATCATGGCCGTGTCAGCTTTAGATCACATCAATGATATGAAGCTGATATCGGTTGCATTTTACAGGAAATACCGTAGGAGAGCCCAGGTTGTCACTCGAGGATAAAAAGGATGTGCTAGCAACAAAAGTATTCAATGACTATTTCGAAATTATAAAAATGAAATCAACAAAATATTTCAAGTCTGGCAACAGTTTCTGTTCTACTATTGGGCTGAGAAGAAAGTATCTGTGCTTCTAATATTTGCTATGCATACCGATGCATGAAACATGGAAAGCGGACTCTCTGAAATTGTTGAGGATCATGACTAAGTTTGGTGTTGATGCGACAGACCAGGCCTATGTCACAGACTATCTGCATGCAAAAGACGATGCTGGCGAAAGCCTTAGGCCTCAGCCACACTGCGAGCTTTTCCAAGCGTTTCCGAGCAAAGCGTTTTGCAGCAAATATAAAGTTATCATTGCAACAGTTGTAGACTGCCACGCTGCGAGCAAAGTAAACCAGAACGATTGATAGCTTAAGGAGACACGCTTGCTCGCGTTTGCTCGGGACGCTCGTGTTTGCTTTGCTTTCAGTGTGGCTGAGGCCTTATGTTTTCTTTTGTAACATAGGGTTGAATAGGTTTGTAACAACATATTTGAATGCGTGCATTATTGCGAGTCTCATCTCTTGTGATCTAGGCTGAAATGATTCTTCGCAAGCATCCTTTCGCTCTTATTTCATATTAAAGTGTGGCTATCGGTTTGTTGATCTTGTCATAAAACGTCGAATGGTGGCCAAATCGTTGAACACTCAAATCTCGACGCGACAGCTTTCAGGCCTCTGGGCATAGCTTCCTCTTCTGACCGAAATGCTACCAAAAGCACAGCAGGAACAAAGCGATCGAGACCAAACCAAAAACGCTGAAAATCCTGTCCTAGAGCAGTTGATTTCACATGCTCGTCTTTTAAATTATTTGCGTGTAAAAAGCAGTCCTTTGACATAGTGGAATGTAATGACAGTGACTTTTTCATTAACTCTGAGCTTGTTGAATATTTATCACGCCTACATTCTGACCTTCAAAGTCCTGGCCAATATTGTTTGGTATGCATTTTTGAATTGAATTTGAATTCCATTTTGTGCTTTTCTGTGGGATTTTTGAACACAAAGGAATCTGAGACCAACACGGTGATCATAATCATTAAGAAATGAATTATTTCACGATAAACGGGAGTGCAAACTAAATAGCCTACCGCTGCTTATATGGGGGGTAATTTTTTAACTGATAACACATTTCACATAGAAGATTTTATCATACGAAATTTAGAAAAGCATTTATAGAAAAGAAAGGCATCACAAAATATGGATTCAATAGAAATTCAGTATGGGGTGGATAATCTACCCGAAACATAAACTAACGATGTTCAAAATACACATAAGAGAACGGTTAATAGTTTTCAAAATATCAAAGAATTCTAGATTCAGTAGCGCATCATCGCAATAACGAATTTCCAATTGACAGGTACCATAAAAAGCAATTCGCTTTATCAACTTTGCCAATTTTGTATTCTGCCACTGAGACTTTCGCCATTGATTTTATGCTTTCAATTCATTTCAAGATTTCAATCGATCAACCTATTGCAATTTTATGGAGATAGTCCTGTCTGTTTCATATTAAGTTTTGGTGTTACTTTTTGGAAAATCACTTCTTTATCGACTATTTAACCTAAAAGGTTGATCATGCTATAGTGCGCATGCCTAGAGTAAGCGGTTATACTTTTGTGGTCATGTCATGTCATGAATAATATTAGGAACATAGAATGAATTTTCTTCTACGTAAACAGCAGGTCAATTAGTATTTCGTATCAAATAGGCATGTGTCACTACCCCCATGAACTGAAATCTTCGTTATGCGCCAATGGTGGAACTTAAGATGATAAAAACCTCAGAAATTCAAAGCTTCGCTCATTTATCAATAGATGAAGTAAAATCATTGATTTTGAAAAATCATACATTCGTGCACAGTGTATGAAATGCATGAAAAGGAAAACAGAATCCTTTTCTTATCTTCCAGAAAAACTAAAATTCATTTAAATCGATTCGAGATGGGAAAATTTATGTTTAAGTATGAAGTTTGAATCTAAGTATGAAAACCAGCACTTGAAAAAATAAAACAAGTCAATGGAAAGATATCTTGTAGATCCAGAAGAGAAGAAAATTGAATGATTTCAGTTAAAATGCTTCTTCTAAATGAGACTTAAGTAAGTCTCAGACCAGGTCTTGTCATTTTTAAATCTGTGAATTCTGAGGCGAACAGAACACAGAAGTGAAATGGGTTTTGGAGATATTCTTTTACAATCGCATCTTAAAAATGCTAAAATAGCAGCGCATGATACCTGATGTCAGAGAACAAGAATCTAATTTAATTGCGATGTCGGCTACATGATGTAACCAATTAACATGACGTATTAAATGAAGTCATCAATTAATTTGCTTGACAGGATTCAAAATGGTTGACTTCAACAGGAATTTCATACACGAAAAACAATTGATTTTTGATGTTCACAAATAATATCAGACTTTTCTGAGATCCAAAAGAGTCTTATCCACTGTTCAATGTGCAGTCCATCTTTAGAACAGTTACCGAAACAGACAGGCATTGAATGGATTTCGAAAGAACATGATCCTTCTTCGTCACCATTTTATTCATTTGGATTAAATTTATAATGTGCAGTACACAAAAGTTAACACAATTATTGTTGTTTTTATCGATCTGCAACAAGGATGAGCGGTCCTACCAGAAACCGAACCCGACTCGATTCAAAACTGGAAATACAGGCTCTGTTAAGGCAATTTTGAGGTCGAGTCGGGTTGGATTACCGCTTTTATTATAAACCCGAACTCGGGTCTGAGCACACAGATTATGGAAATCTGTCAGAATTTATGCACATTTATTCTCACAAAGATTGATGCATTGAATCATTCTTGCATATAGTGCAATGGTCTGGGCAGTTGATTTGATCACTACTTTTGCCTTTTTGCACTGTTCTGAGAAAAACAAATGGAATTGTCATCTCTTGCTTGTATATTAACTTTCATATTAGTTATTACGTCGTTTTTTATCGAAGCTGCTTCATAAATATGGTAAAACGACTGATAAGAACGATCTTCTTGAAATTTTTCTACGCTTTTGTCATCATTTCTATTATCTAGTCAGCGCAGAGCTTACCCTTAGAGGAGAGCACAATTAAAGCTGGCTGATGGTCCTTCCTGATAACTACCTACGGTGTTTAATTAGATAGGTTTGAACCTGGGATGAAGCTCTTGTGCAAAATTGCATGGATTCCTGTAATGCGATAACTTTCAGGTCGTACGAGTATTAGCATAATATCATGGATAGCTATCGGATATAATCTGGTCGGGTTGGGTTGGATTCTGGTCAGGCTCTGGCACTTTATAGGGCTCGAGTAAAATTTCTGGCCGCAATTCGACTTCGCACTCGGCTCGGAGTCGGGTTGGCTTTTAATTCGAATCGGGTTTCAAAATTCATAAAAGCGTACGCGACGATCATCTTTAATTTGCAAATTAATCGCTGCATCCCTAGATGACAGCAACATTCTAATTAAAAAGCTGAAAAAGAGGTTATATGATATCAGATGGCTGAAAACATAAGTCAATGGGATGACAAATGTCTATAGGGATTTACCAGGTACCCGGGTCCGATGAGAAAATGAATTGTTCTACAGTGTTGGATATCTATGTCAATGCTGCTTTTATTACACGTACAGTTCGCTAACCGATGCTCTCAGGTCTTAAGTGCGAGTATCTTAAGAAATATTTTTATTGGCATGTGTTGAAGCCATCGTGAGTAACGGGATGCAAGCTACAAATGCGAACTCGAAAAACTATAATTTACTAAACACGCTTAAATGTAAATTGACCTATCAAGTAACTTACATTCGCATCGAAAGCTGTAGGCTGACG
Organism: Prostheceraeus crozeri; assembly: GCA_907163375.1. Lineage (NCBI taxonomy): Eukaryota > Metazoa > Platyhelminthes > Polycladida > Euryleptidae > Prostheceraeus > Prostheceraeus crozeri. The sequence goes on along the minus strand of CAJQUW010005836.1, from coordinate 120,727 downwards.
CATCAAAACAACGTATCCTGTCGCCAGTTGCCGCTAATTCTTGCCAACTGAGGTAATTTTTGTCACTTACCATTAGATCTCAGCATCAGCACTTTGTTTGCATCAACGAAAGTGACCAAGCACTTGTCATACAGTGTATCATACAGTGTGTGAATGACTTGAGAGAGATTGGTTTTCTTGTTTCTATGACTTCTTTAATTTCGGCTTTATCTATATCTACATAGGAGATTGCCTATTTCTACGTTCCCACTTATGTTGGCGTTAGGTTTCCTCTACAAAAATAGCACATCGCATCAAAACTGACAATTAGATAATTGAATATTCTAACACTTCAATTGAAAACTACTCACAATAAGCGCATCCCATAGAGCAGACACATTTAATTGATTGTTGCTTGATCAATGCCTTCCACAACCAGACTGCATCATTAGCTGAAAGGAAACATAAATCACTCATATAAGTGTCACAAGAATTTAGACGAAAAATGCAGGTTATACTTTGTTGATATACAATGGCAATAGTGTTGGTGAGACGTGAACCAGTGCCTAATTCAGCTATTAGCAGCTGCTCGTGCTTTTTCATGGTCAGACTCGTCCTGTGATCAGGAATTATCAGAATTGATTGAACTTCAAATATTTGATTGCCAAGAGTAATTAAATTGCTATCAGTTTTTAATTATTTCCTGATCCGTAACCGTGAATAACTTTTTCCTATCTGTGTACATAAAAATACATTGTTGTAGGCTATACACCTACATACATAGTGCTGTTACAACTCATACTTTAGTTTTGCTATATGCCATACATTAGGCATCACAACCAAAATCAATCAACTGGTTGCTTTGACTTCGATTTCAATCAATTGATTGATATCGTTTTAAATTCAACTAATTGATTGAATAGTTTTTAAATTCAATTAATTCCGCAGGTCGGTTCGGGTTTGAAACTTGACATTTAGGTCGACCCATGGGTTTCGGTGAGATGCATGTAATGTTTCTCCTTGCTCCTGAGATGTATCTTAGTCCCCTAAAAATAACAAATAATCTTTTCGTACCAGGATCAACAATGATTACTTAAAATATGTTACAGCATGATGCTGTCCTCTCTTGAAGAGGGACGGAAAAGTACTCTCATCGGACTACACAGAAACCTCAGTCGTTTGTTTTGCCAATCCCCAGTAGTCTACTTGGTAAGTGAAGTACTGGCGAGCACGGTAAAATTTGCTTGTTTTCATATATATATTCGATTTAGGTCTCTGGTCATCCAAGCCCCGGTGAGCAGCAACAATCTGCAGTCATGGCCATCGATTGCATTCACCGGTTTCTGCAGTTTTACAAGCCCGTTTACTCAATTTATTAGCGATGGAGACGACAGAAGAGCTCAATTTTGCGAGGAAATCATATGAAAGCTCGCAAAAGATCCAGCTTTCGAAAGAAAAACCGTTTTTCTGACGAATGTGTATTCAATCTTGCTGGTGATGTGAATAAACATAATGTTCATTACTGGGGATATAAGAAATGAAACGCATTGGTAATCCAGGCCGAACTGTAAGTGTGGACATGCTAGTTTTTTTTATGTTTGCTAGTTTGCCAGTCAGCTGTAGTGGTAGCCATTGATATATTCACAGAAACGATGACTGGAGAACGGTATTGTTCTATTCTCTCAGAAAAAGTGGCGCCTTCACGAGAAAGACAAGACGGCACCCTTCCCCACTACCACCGAAGCAACAGAGAAATCTTAGATAAATTCTTGTCGAATCAGTGGATTGGCTGAAGAGTGCCAATTGAATGGCCTGTCAGATCACCTGACTTGAGTGCTTGTGACCATTGGCTGTGGTCACATCTGCTCTCAAAAGTCTACGTCGACGGACTGGAGCAAGATTCCATTCAGTAGCTGGTCTAAAAGACAAAATTGTCCCCCAAATTGAAAATATCCCATTGGATATGTTCAGAAGAACTTTTGTTTTTATATAACGGTGTCGGGCTTGCATTGATAATGATGGAGGACTTTTCAAATTTTGACTTTTCTAATGATATGAAACAGTCCTGTTTACAAATGAATGTAATATAATTGCCTTTCACTGAATTAGAAAGTTCTGTCTTATAGTTGGCAAATACTTTTGACTCACACGGTATGTCGACAGGAAATAATGCTCAAAAACTTTCATGATTGCACGCTTTGTGCTCCGCAATGGGTAGGACATCTGAGAGACATACGAGAATATCAGATGAGAGTAACAAATAATATTTAAACAAACTTCCGACAGCGAATGTGCAGTTAGTCCCGTAGAGTTAAAAAAGGAAATAATCGATTCTTTACACTTTACAGATTTACTGACCGTGATATGTACGGCTAATTTGCCATGCATTGTAATGCATCAGACCCACGGGTTGACCCGTTGGTCAGGCATAAAGCACAGTACTTGCAGGTCGGGTCTGAAGCTCAGGCGGTTAGGACCTGGTCCAGACATTTGGATCTGTGTACAGTTCTGCATTGCACCATAGATTTTGAAACACAAAAGTACTTGTTTTGATTTTGCATTTCGAACAGTTAAATTGATCCATTTTTAATTCAGCATTCACTAGATACTAAAGAATAACTTTCTCTTTTTCTTCGCATCCCAATTAAATGAAGCAGCGCTTGCCTTTCGAAGTTTCAAACGGTTTTCAAAACAGTTGCCTGATATACACGAACATGATTCATGAAACCATTAATCCCTGCCCGAATTTTCCTTGGTAAAGCAACTTGATCAAGGGCAGGTAGCAAAATATTGAAGCTTCTCCTGTGTACCGGGCATACTTTGTGCAATAATGTCATTTTATACTTAATTAAGTTGGTCAGCTAATGCTAGCTTACGCATTTTATATGTATGTCAGCAGACAAAGTGTGCATGCCTCATCAGTCGCTACAACGTACAATTGACATTGCGGAGGAAACAATTTTCATTTCGGAATTAGACTCTTGCATACTAGGCAAATAGTATGCAAGCGAATAACCATGAATATATCGTCATGTCCTTGCATGTAAGTATATTAAGGTCCATCTTGATTCGATACAATTATAGGGAGCAACTGTAATAGCAGGGGACGGACCATCCTATCGTGGCTATATACAGCATTTCATGAATAAGAAAAGCAGACCCTTCAATGTATGTAAGAAAATATTCGGTCTTTGCAAGCATATTTTGGACATTAGATTAAAAGTCAATCCGGTTTTAAAACTGGAAATATCTATTCAGCTGCCCAATCAGGCATTCTGCTATGTTCAAATATTTAGAACCAACTTGGATTGTGCGTCACAAATGGGTTCATCGAGTCACTGATTGTTGTCACTAGTTGTTAAATTTGTTCTTAAATTCATAATTACTTCCACTCAATACTGATCACTGAACAGAAAAATAACGTTGAGGAAATACTGAACATGATGACTGAGATTGAACAGTAATAATTGTGCCTGTCAGACTAAGAATGAGCACAATATTTCTTTGACAATCAATGATTTTCACCAAGACTTGGTATAAACAGGATGCGGAATCAATATTCATTAATGTGACCGAAACGAGAATCCTGCTTTCACTTCAGGTCTGATTCCTTAGAATCGACAATCAGCTTTCCACTGTACTTTTGCTTGATGGAGGCGCGAGTTGACATGAAGTCAGCGGCAGTTGTTCACAATAGTAAATTACTTGTTTGATATTTCTGTCTGTAGCTCTGACTCCTTATCCTAGACAATATATAATGTAATTCAGGGCTATTAAAAATGAAATGCAAATTAGGCTAGGTGATCAAACAGTTCGAGTTACAGCGGGAAGCAATCAACTGACTACAATTATTTACAAGCAACATTTAGACACTAATTCTTGATGTTGAATTTTCGACAAGCGAGCAACCCTGTCGTAGGGTGACAATAGCTCAGTTTGCTAAGGGCCGCGCTTCAGCACGAAAGTGCAGGAGGTCCAGGGTTCGAATCTGTCCGCCTCCGGGGGTGCCATCACTCCCACTGGAGGTAGGGCCAACCTAAACATAAATTGGTGAGGGTTGGGAGTGTGTGAAGGCTACCCCTTAACAGGGATGAGCAAAAACAACTTCAATTTAGATGTTTCACCTCAACGTTTTTGGCTGTAGACAGCATTGAAGTTGCATAAAAGCGTGTAGAAAATCAGTTTGTAGGGAGCCGGGCAATGAGAAGATATTTAACATGAAATATGTGATAGCGTATTCTTAATTTATTTGACTAAATATTGATGAATTGAATTACAGACGTACGTTCATGCTTTATAATCAGGTGATTCCATTCATTAAGTGACTGAAAAATCATACGGTGGTAAGTAGGGACTGTATCGCAAATGTAGGGGCCAATCAAACTACTTCAAAATCATTACCGATCAAACAATTAATTAATTGACACTAACAGGCAAGTCAATCAATCGCCATTCTTTTAATGACAACTGTCAATTAGTTGCAATACTATTTAATTTTGATAACCCTTGAATACTCTAAGCTTGTGGAGGAATTCACGATATGCCAAACATTAGCCATGAATTTTGATATTTTGACCAATATTTTGATCTGCAACTAAATTTCCCTATCCTCTCACGTGATTTAATCATACAAGTAGCTACAGTGGTTTAGAAGAATGCAGGATCGTATCTCATCCCTATTTGATTCCTCATGGAAACGTTGCGCAATTTCTCTGCATAATGTGTTCTCTTCGCTTGACTTTTAAGATTTCATTAGTACCTGACTAAGAAATCGATTGAACGTCTAAATTCTATTATCAACAGTGTCATATACTTTATTCTATGTTGAAGACAGTAAAATATATTAACTTTTCAGATATAACTTTGTAAATTGATTGAAATGAAGATTCTGAACCGGAGTTTGACATTACAATATGCATGGTACTAGGTAACTACTTGTATGTACCATTGCTGTCATTGCTGCCTGGTAATACTTCGGGTTCACAGCACTCTGAAGTTGCTTTGGTGTGCAAAACCGAACACCCAGCGCGGAGAGACTAAATATGGATCCTCCTCTGGGCATATTTAATTCAAGCCGCGTTCGTTATTATCACTTAGAAGAAGTGGTACACGACCTTATAAAAAGTTATGAGCACGATAGTGTAAACTGCAAGAGAAAGAAATTAAATCAGAAGAAAATGTTTGCTGATGTGGTCGTGCTAAATTCTAAAATTGATACTCAAAAACTCTTCGCTCACAATGAGGCTAATTCATGGAAGCAATATTAAGCAGGCCTACAGTAGCTTTTCTTAGCTGGGTCCGGTCAATTTCATATAAGACCCTCTGATGCGATTGCGTTGCATCTGACAAGTTGGTCGGTTTTATTCGAACATCCCGTATCAGTACTGAAGCAGACAGGATCGTAAGCTGGGTTACCTATCGACATCAGTGACAAGGAATCCATTAAATTTTATGATAGTAAATTATAACACCTTAGTAGGACCTACAATTTTACTATCTTCGATTATTTCAGAAACTAAGTTCTAGTCTAAGCAAGCCTTCAAAAAATTGAGCACATCAGATCAGCGATCTAGGAACCAGCATGTAGAATGAAGTAACTTCAGAAACTTTTTTAAAACAACATCAGAAACAGTCTTACCAAAATGTGTTCCTTATCTCACTTTTTCTGTATCTCCATCACTGCGGCGGCAAAGACGATGGCTGCTGACACGTGGGCTCCATTTCTCAGTACATGAGAAAAATAGTTATCACTAGTGAATAAGCGAACAAATGATGAACAAGGTGAGGGAATCGGGCACCACTACTGTACACTGACTGCATTCCTTCAACGTGAACAGCAGAAGTGCCAGTATCCGTTCACAAGTATCACAGGTAAATATGGCCACACTCAACCCGCGTGATGTCAACAGTTTCGGTGAAATCGAGAATCAATCTGAAATACAACTATGAAGAGGAAGCAAAGAATCGATCGACCGGCCAATAGGAATCATTGAATGGTCGACACACGCAAAGCAACAACGCGCTGAAACGAGCTCTGACCTACTTGGAAACGCTATTGCGTCATCTTTGTCCGCTTCTTGCAACACACGCTGTCACAATCAGCGTATTTACCTGGCAAACGTCGCTCTGACAAGCAATTTGGGCCTATTGATTGCGCGAGTGTTCAGGAATGTACTCTTACGCCACTTGAATATGCGTGCGTAGGTGAAGAGAACGCTTTGTGAAGTGATGGTGACCGATGCTCGCAGCGTGTACACTGGACAGTGCGCATAACGAAGAATGAATGGACAGCACGGCCAGGCGTGTCTCTAAATAGATCGAGATGTGTTCGGCGCCTTTAGTTTTCTTCAATAGGTGGGTAGAGTGATTCAGCCATGACGTCAACATTATGTCATCAACAAGTTGCGCTGAACGAAATTGATGTGAAGACGAAAACAGATACAGTCGAGGCCAAGTGTTGCATAAGGGGGAAAATGAATACGTTTGTGAATTTGACCAACCGGTCTGGGCGTTAACCAACTGCGCAGAAAGCTGAATGGAATGACCGCTGTAGATGTCGAACGAATGATTTTAACATGAAGACCGAATGAATCATCCCACTCTGATCCCAGTCATGAGGGTTATTTCTGATCAGTTAACTAAGGTCAAGGAAAGTACGTCTCCCAATAATTCATGAAATTAAAGCAATAACAATTTTCAGAAAAGGTTTAAAAGGCCTAATGGATCAATCATCTGAAATTTGATTTAATTTCAATGCCAGTAGACATGCAAATATATTCCACCAACTACCCATAAGTATGTCTCTGTGAGACAAAACGTCGGGTGTTTTTAGCAGTCGCTTGTTTTTATTTTAATTTTCTTGTCCTGCAATAAAACTCCAGGGAGCAGAAGAACTTGTTTTTACAATCGCAATGAACTACCTCCCGTCCAAAGCAGTTGACATGCAATTACAGTCAAAATGGAATAAATAGGGATTTGGAAAAATAGGAGGATTTAGAGATTGTATTTTTCGAAAGTAAACTGTGACTTTTTGCAATAGAAACATCGAAATTATGCAAAAGTAATCGAAACAATATTACAAATGAAATTATGCTGTTGATAAGACGTCATTGTTGCACAGTAATTTTGAAATTATCCACGATATGCTAATTAGGTCTACATATAGGATTTTTTCAATTTTTTACGCTTGAAGTTTAAACGAAAACTTGTGGACACAGGCCTAGAGCCTGTGTCTTCTTCTTCTTCTTCTGTATCCTTCTTCAAATGAGCCTGATGGTGAAGTAATTATAATTTTGTAAGTGCAAACTCAACCATGAACATTTTAATGTTGAATCTATTTTCATAACTACAAATTAGCCCCGTATCTGAGGCTGTGTATCAATTGATTAAATTACTGTTTTAGGTAAGCGAATTCGCTGCGTTTATAACACGTGCTTTGTTAGAAATCGTTGTCTCTTGCAAAATATGCGTTTCTGAATTTCTTGTGTTAAAAATCAAGTAAAAAACTCAATAGATATCAAATGAATGATGGAAGTTCGATATTATTCCTGGTAATTGATTTAGGCATTTTATGCACCAGACAAGATTAATTAAACAACCCTGCCTATTAATGATTTCGACGCCTCAAGTTTTTTCATGTTTACACAAGTAATCTTTAATTTCATGTTTTGCATTGTTTTTTTATTTGGAGAATATCGTTATCTTTTGCTATTTATGGAAATGTGGATCTTATCATTTCATGCTGTTATTCTACATTTTTAATGTGTCGAGGATAAATTACCAAGTCTGAGAATAATATAATAGTTTGTAAAGTGAACAGTACTCCAATATTTGCAGATTTCTTGACAAGCATTCGCGCATGAGATAAAAGTTGCCTCATTTTCACTTTTCGCCTATTTTCTTGATCAGAAGGGCCTCTCCGCAATATTTCCTTTTTGAACTACTACGCTAACTGTGGATGAATGATTATTTTTGAAAATGATACCTTGAAAGGAAAATCGTGTCCATTCTCTAGAACATAATTAAGCTTGTAATTCTACAAGTGTATACGGTCCTTTGTTACAGTTTAGTTTGCATATTTTCTCGATTAGAACCTGTATCACACAACCAAAGAAATCATAACCGGCCATAAAACCCCCGCATTCCGAATGACTAATGGAACTTAATATATCTGTCCAATACTATGACTCCAATAATGTCACGTAACATTTGCAAATATAATCTGATTACATTTATTGCCAAATATTGCCATGTTTATCGGCATTTAAAGGGAAATGTAGGGTTGAATTGCGGCTAGTTAAATAATCTTCTATCAGCATGTAGGTAGACATTCAACATAGCGATGTTTGCATACTTGAAACTGTCGTTAGTGCGGTGTATAAAAAGCATGTTTTTCCGATTGTCGCGGCTTAGATAGTTTTTTTAAAGGGCATTTTATGAACAATATATACCGAATTTTCTGATCAACAATGTCAATTATAAAAGTAGACAAATAATTAAGGAATATCAATGTGACATCATACGACGTTTGATTATTCTTCTTCATATATTTTTGTGCTTGTAAATCACCGCCACTATCTTGGTCTTCTTCTTCTTGTAGGGCAAAATCCCAGGAAAGAAATGAGTAACCGAAACATCAGTTCATGATCTAACTTGCACGATACATATTACTTATTTATATATTTTGTCATTGAACTGTCGATAGTCGTTGAGAAAAGTGCAACAGAAAGTAGAAAAATGCATAAATCACAGATATTCTATTTTTTGTAACTTTGGTTAGATTCTCATCACGCTTCATCCCGAGCTATTGTCTTTAATCTATAAAAATATAAATTGATTATTAGTTTTGATTTATTTCTCCCTCCTTAAAATTTGGGTCGACTTGTCTGTTGTAAGTACTATGTACCCTATTCTGTACTAGGTATGAACCTTTATGTTTTAGTTATGAATTGCATCTATGCGCATACGGACAAGACTTTGAATAATCTAATTCGTTCCAATATTTTCCACTAGGTTTGTTTAAGTTTGTTCTCTTCCTTTTCCAAGAATCTTCGAATTTTTCAATCATGCCGTGTTTTGATTTAATATCCTAAATTTCTCTTTTTTATCTGATTTCAATATAATCAGTTCTCAAATAGAACATACTCTAAAATGGAGAGAAAGTCATGTAAACCGTGAACTCTGATCGAAAAATGAGACATTTGTTTATTTAATGATTTCCTAAAGAACCATTGGCATAATGTAAAGATAGAACACACTTGCGGAATACCTGTGTGTTTTTAATGGGACAAGCATTGCTATCCATGAGTAGAATTTCTTTTCCCGCATTTCTTATTCTTACAATACATTTCTTGCGATTCTGTGCAGTTCTTGTATATCCAGGTGCATGATATTCAATAAATGAGTTTTATCATACCGGTACTTCATTACTCAATGATAATTAGTTTTTCCGTTTATAAGTTTGTGATATGATGAACACATCATAAACCGTACACGTCGAAATTGGGATTACAATAATCCGCAAGATTCTCATGAAATGGCCTATACTTAACAAAATAATCAGAAAGAATCAGAATGTAAACTCAAATTTGCACAAATCTTTGGTTTTCAATCTAACTAATATGTTTATATTGTCTTTGCGAAGAAGTGAGACAATCCCAAAATAGACTACAGATAAAAACATAGATTTGTGTTTTGTATAATAGTTCATAATCTGCAAATTCCCAACGGCAAAGCGATTAACAAAAGGACATACTTTAATATTCCCCCGCTTCGCAAATATGAAATCAGGCCTCAAGCACGTTGTACGTGACATTACAAGAACATCACAGTAGTAGACTGATTAATAAACCTTCATCAAAATGATGCATATTATGATGAAGAGTTGGATACACAATATCTAGAATTCGCAAAAAATCTATCAAAATTACATTGCAAAAATACCATGGTTTTTACATCATTTTAATTAATTAATATCTTTATTAAAATATTAAAACATTTACAACCATTATCTTGGGCAAACATTACGTTGAATCTGAAGCCAGCTACTTAGCCCTATTTATCAGCGTTTGTAGTTTTTAAGCTTGATTTTTATGATTTATTCTTTAGAAACATTCTAATACATAAATGTTCACCTACTTGAATTTTTTATAGGATTGCTGAAAAAGTATTAGAGCATCTTTAAATTGATCTAAAATGATTTGATCAAAATCTCATCGATCTAAAATGTTAGAGAATGCACAGTGAAACAGAGGTGAGTATAGTCCTATCATTTTGATAGGATTCCGATACCGGAAGTAGGCTTATCAAAAAATGTGAATATCATGTAGCCTACTTGATCTACTCTACACACGTTGAGCGCCAAAGAGCACCAGAACCTCTATTAGCAATTAAGTTCAAAAATCTTCTATGGTGATGATGAAGCGATTATTATCATGAACCTTCAAAAGCCATGGAATGACGAAACTTAATTCACGCTTTTGGGCTCTGCTTATAATAGTAGAATTGCCAATATTTTTGATTTGAGTAATTATTGCCATCATGTCTAATAATACTTTCGGCAATAATTACTATTTGCTTCTCATATGAACCAAATTAACCAGCAATTGTTATCGATAATAAATACCGCAATATTACGGGAATAATCACGCTTCACAGCACTAAGTGATAGTGATCACATCTTTCAAGTCACTTATTTTCGTAGTGAAACATTGTGGTTTGTAAATTGAGATATTTTCATATTTTGACCACTGTCCGGCAAGCAAAGTAGAGGATGCAGGTATATCATAACTCAAATGAAACCTGAAAATGCAAGCTATCTTATGATGCATGGAACGTTAATGTGCGACATGGTTGGAAGGCATGAGAATCGATTGAATTTCCAAGTGATTTAGGTGGTCAGTCTTTTATGATCAGCTCTGTAGATGGTTGAATACATTGACTTATTGTATTAGACTGTTAATAATTTTCCTACTATGTATACTTTCCCTAGGGCAAGTATAGTAAAAGTATATAGAAATGCTTGTCTTTCTAATGAAGTTCGTGACATGGAATCTTTCATTGATTGGTCGCATATCCGCGACAGACATGAATTAAGAAATTTGACTTAATAGCTGTAGGCTTGCTGTAAGAAAGAAATCAGTTTATATGACCTGAATTTTCTAATACTGAACTTAACAATGATATTTGAACGGAAAGATACCTTCCAGCAACAATGTACTGCTGGAGGCTTACCATCTCGTCTCAACCTCCCAACCAAAGTACAGTCCGTTTCATAAAAAGTGGATGATCCTAAAATTTGACGAAATAAAACATAATTATGATACAGAAAGCATTTTTCATGTTATTTCATGTCCCTAATATATTTAAATGTCCTTATATAATCTGGTAAGCTATGATACAGTAACGGTTCTTAATAAGCTAATATTTTGTGGCCCTACCCTTATTGTCAATGACATTGCCAATTCGTCTAGGCATTGATTCGATGATTCACATAGCGTTCAGAATTCATGGTTCCTTGCTGTATGTGAAGTTCAGAGCGGCCATTGGTCCAAATGTCAGCCCAAATCAGTAGAGTCGCACCACCTTGTACCCGGGGACGATGTAAATGTCTCGGAGTTTCCTGATCAGATTTTATCCATAATCTCAATCGACCATCACTATCCTTCAGACGGACTGATACCTTGTCAGACCAGACAACCCATTCCCATTGATTTCGCCAGTGACAATGACTCATTGCCCATCTGAGACGTCTTTTTGTATGCTGATCTGATAATTCGATCTGAGAGGGCCTCTTACAGCTCTTGAAATTCGACTCAATAAGTCTTCTACGAATAGTGGACTTAGAAATAGACGAGTCTAGTGCAGCCATCTCAGTTAACAAGAGACTTGGACCAACTTTAACAAATCTCAAAATTAGGCGGTCTCTACGTTTGGATGTTTTGCGTGGACGGCCAGAGCCCTCTTTACGACAGAGTCGAAAATCATCATTATGCCATGGATGCACATTTGTGTAAGGGACATTTAGTCGCTTGCTTGTAGCTCGCAAAGAAAACCCTAATTCTGGCAAGGCTGACACTTTGCCTTTTGTGAATGCGATCTCGTTATTGTTCATTTGTGTTTTGTATTGTTTTCAACCGGTAAGAGATAGATTTCTCTAGCTGAAAGCAATCAGGAGTGCTGCCAACACCACCGCAACGAAGTCAGGAAGCTATGCAACATGAAGTCCAGTTAATCACATGTAGCAGTTACATTATTGTTGATGAATAATGGTGCTATACATGTACTGGCTCTGACTGACCGATTTTCTTTATTTTTGTTTTGCTTGATAGCTTTTGGCTTGTAGAACAACATATTACACAACAAAGGAAACAAATGTAATTATATAAGAGTGAGGTATGATTTTGTGTAACATTGCTAAATGAAGATCAAATTATCTACTACTTTTTTATCTATAACAGGAAAACAACTCAATATTCATGCTTGAAATTTCCAACAATGATATTAGCAAGCACAACTGACACATCTTCCAAATTTCAGAGAAATTCGTTCAAGTTTGGCGGAGTTAGACAAAGTTGAAGTTGAGGCGATGTTTAAGGGTGATCCATTTTTTATGAAACAATCTGTAGCATCTAAAGCACATAAAAGTCATTAAATCCGTCACATTCATTTCGGCTATTGATTGTAGGTTTAAATTTTCTGATTAAAATATATTCTTTTAGTATTAAGTGTGGTTCGCCATTCGCCGTGTTTGACATTTTGATATCAAATTTGATGTTTGAAATGTCAGCTTATGTTTGTAGACAGATGAGAATGAATTCAAATGTTATTTTATACGAAGAGACGAATTTGTGCTGCCAATGTAGATTTTGAACATTTTCCAGGTTTCAGTTTAAAAACAATGTTTCGTCTAAAGCATGATTTTGGATCTTTGATAACACAATTCTGAGATTTGCAGATATCATTTGTTTTCTTTCAACATATTTCTTTTCCGAAATAGGGCCTGACGATCCATTTTTTCGTCGTATAGAAAACTTCTCAGGCTTCATTATTGCTAACAATCAGCGTTATTGCTTAGATATTTTCGCTTAAATGCTCAGCAATTGTTCAGTTATATTTAAAGTAAGTTTGACTACTCAGAATGAATATATTTCGCTTTGCTGAATCATACGTATACGGTGATTCGTATATTTAAAAGTTGTGTATTTCAACGATTTGCTTAGAACTGTCAAGAGTATTCTGATTTAAGTAATAAACTATAAATTGCAAAATTTGCAAGATATAATCTGCAACAAGGATCCTCGTTTTTTAGCATCTTCATTTAATTGGTAAGTCTAGACCACAGCATTGAACGTAGACTGAAGTAGGCCTATCAGTCTACGACAACCTCCCATAAAAAAATCCCCTGCAACAAATCCCCCAAATATTCCGCGACGACAGAATCCTTCGAAAAAATTCCCCACCGATGCTATGTCTGTGGACAGTCCACTTAGACTTCTACATAACCTTCGAAGAATTCTGACAAACTTTTCTCCCTTGATGATCTCTTGCACAACCATTGTTTCGCCGTGCGGGCGCGGTTGTCATGAATCTATGACACCGTTCCCCCAGCCCTCGAAGATAGAAGATTGCTTGCAAAATCGAATACAGCTCATTTAGATGTAAGATAATATTTTGTTTTTTTGCTAGAATTTCACAGTTAGTACGGGGTATTTTTTTCGTAAATTCATTTGAAATTCCATTCCGCATCGAATGCTCCGAATGTGATGATGCGAAAGCGCATATCTCAACAATGAAAATGATATGAAATTGTCAATTTTCATACACAATTGTCAGCGCTTTAATCTGAAACACTGAGAAGCGCATCAAAACAATCATTTATAACATTATGCAAAAATATTGGCTTAATGAAATATTGGAATAGAAATGCTTTATCAAATGTAGGGAACTTATTATAGACAGGTATATTTGAATAAAGATTGAAGATAAATGAAGCAATTGTACTTTCATTCAAAGTATTTGTCTTACGGCATAAATAGTAGCACTAATTCACTGCATTTTCTTTGGTGACTTTCATCATACATTCAACTTTTCACATTTTAGCAAATGGGAGATTTATTGCAATAAATGAGTTTTTTAACGTGAAGCAATGAGGAACTATAGCAGTTCGTTTATCAGATTCAATCTCGCAGGAGATGAGGCAGAAAGTATAAACTAAGGCCATAAATTGACAGCATTAATTAATTAATGGAATTAGTATTCAGTTTGTAAGGGTGGGATTTTGTCCGCTCTTCTAAATATACATGGCGCTCATCGACGAAGAATAATGATCACAATTTACCTAATAGAAAATCCAATTGATAAATTGATAATAACCAAAGTCAGACTTATCTAATTTATCTCCACATGCAAGTGCTACCATATGAACATACTATTGGGGTTTTCATCCATTTTACAAAGCACGTTTGATGCTTTTCGATTACAAGTTTACAACAATGCTCTTATTAGGCCCTATTCATTTTACTATTCATTCAGTTAAGCTGAACTCCACATAGTTGCAACTTCAGCAGTCAGATCACAGAAGGGCACTTCATTCAAAGCTGTCATTTTATGTGCTATCCACGGCTGTTTCGCATGCGTATTCTCGTTTGCTTGCTCTCTTGCTTAGTTGCTTCACTGACTTGCTTGCTTGAACCATCTATTCAGATTGCGCAAACGAAGAGAATGCTAGTTTGCAGTCAGTCAAGTTATCTGTATAGTGTTGTTGCGTTTCATCAAATTGCGTAAGACGTTTCGCAACTGCTTCTTACCGTTATACGCGCTCTCTGTCTTCGTCTTGTAATAACTTCGCTGTGTAACTTGTAAGGGATTGATGAAATCGACAAGCGATGACTAGCATTCCAAAATTCATCTGAATGTTTCAATTACCGTATCTTCAGTAATGACCCATGCAGAAGCGTTTTGAAGGTGTAGAAACGCAAAGGCACTGGAACCATGGAGGCCTGAAAGCAACTTCTAACGTGATCTATTGAGAAGTTGACTTGCTGATGCTTTACCTCTGAGTTCGGTACATTTTAATGATGAAATGATTCCCGTAGGCACTGTTTCAAATAATTATATTTCACATCATAACTAATGGAGATGTCAGTGAATTACAGACCTGCTATACGGAGGTCGAAGAGTTTCCAGTCCTCGAATTGAAGATACATAAACGCCCAGAAAAATGACAGCTTAAATATTAGCTGGCAAGCCTGCTTACTCAGTAAAAATGTACACTTTCTAGGACAATTTTGTTTTATGTTAATGAGCTTCAGATTTCGATTTGCAATGATATTCAAAATGCGTAGATCTTTATATTATTTGATTAATGCCGTTGTATTGCTGTTCAGCCCCTCGAGATTCAATAATGTTCAATGCGTCTTGCCATTTCATCTAAAACAGCCGTAAAAAAGTGGATATTAAATTCTAAATATTGGATTTTTCCAAATATTGGAATTACAGTAGAGACTTTCAGGATTGATCCATCTTACACGAAAACAGAGTGAGAACACGGTCTTCTTCCACAGTTGATCGGATTGAGTTATTTTTAAGACTGAGGTTGTTGAAAGTTTTTAGGCTACTGACACATGTGCACATGGCATGGCCATTCATGCAAAGATTCTCAACACAATTGCACAGTGGGGCAACATTTTTTACAATTCTCCGTGTTCTACCGCACATGTATTTTGCTCAGCAATTAGTTTTTTCAATGTCATCTTAGACTGACAATAGACTATATCTCAATACTTTTCAGCTGTAGACTAGGGGAAGGTTACCCTTTTTGCCTCTCCCGAATCGATGGTAATGACTACCGACCAAATTAAATCGACAGACTCTTAAGAAGTGTAACGCCTGGAAATAGCCTAGCGTTTGATAGATGTTTTGTATATCATATATAAAAACCAGTGATTGATAGACTGATTTCTGGGCTACTTCGCCTATCAAATAAACTCACAACATAACATGATCAACTTGTTCATAATATAATTAACTTGAATATGATGCTCACAAACAAAACTGTCTTCAAAACTTGCTACCGTTTCCGATTAATAATCTAAAAATTGGACGGACTTATCTCACACAGTGTGAATTGCATTGAATTGAGTGGGTCATTTAGCCCATCCATTTGTATTTGTGCATCCATTTACGTTCATTTCTCATTTTCAAGTATACCAGTATACTGCGTACAATGGTGGATCTAGGAATTTCCGGTGGGGGTCTGTGAATATTAGACGTGGGCATGTGCACTCCGACTTAGCGCAGGCGTCCAATCCGACTCCATGGAGTGCGGGTCACAAAAGATTAAAAATCACTAAAGAAGCAATTATCCGTGTAACCCGCCACAAGTGGGACCTGCCCGCGAATAGAATTCGAACTTAAATAGCAAAAACGCTATACAAGCCGCGGGTTACATCCGAGAAAGAATGTGGCAACTGAATATTTCTTTACAAAAGTGCTGGAACTCTTGGAGACCGATGTGCGTCCCGTGTTGACTACAGTACTTAGCGCATGCCTGACTAAATCACCCACCATAAAAGACGCTATCTATCTGATTTCATCAGATCTCAGATTTAGTGATCAGTGTGTGTGTGTGTACACTTCAGCCGCTTGTGCCATATAACACATTGTATCTTAAAGTCCTTCATTTGCCTTCCTCCGGCGCAATGAGTAGAAGGTCCAGGTGGCCAGTCAGTCATCAAAATTTATAACTGGGGACGGCGTTGCTAGAACTGGTCGGCCGATCGGCTCGCAATTACCGACCCCGCTGCTTATTGAAGCATTAATAAAATAATAGACATTTTAAATTTTTGAAAAAAATCTACGAGCTTGAAATCACAATCTACGAGAGAGGATGTAGATTGTAGCAATATCCATGAATCCCCGAGCAAGCAAATTGTAATCAGAAAATCAATAGACACACTGTAGGTGACAATAATCGTGGTATGACGATGACAGACTTTGTTGAAGTTAATCACTGACAATCGAGTGCCGGACATGAAGCGAAGACAGTAACAAACTGGATGTAATGCTGAAGAAATTTGGACTGTAGTTAAATGCAAATTAACTCTTTATTAATCAATTCGCTCACTATGAATGTAAGTCAACATAGAATAAAGTCATGGAAAATGAAGTGAAAAGAAAAAAATAATTTATATTTATGAAAAAGATTTATATTTATATTTATAAAAAAGAGAAAATGTATGAAAAAAAAAATATGGTCGACAAAAAAATTACGCAGTTTGGAACAATCGGTCGGTAGGCCATGCCAAGATTGCATTTGCTGTTCTCATCAAAGATTCTGATAAATATCTGGGCAAGTAGACATTCATAGGACACTAACATTTCATAGATATGAAAGTTGTTTCAAATTATTTGGAATAGAATGATTTCATTATTATTCAGTGGATGTATAATTTACTTTATAGGCGTCTCTATGATGGTGAATATTCCATATCAGTGAGTATGAAACTAAGTTTTCTCAAATGCATCAGTTGATTTCTATTTGAGATTCACTGTCTGAATATGGATTTCACGTACTAATCCATGTAGGCCTAGTTGACGTGTATTTATCATGAGAATGCCGTCTAAAAATGGCTAGCAAAAACTGGCCATGCTCTTCCTCGCCGCAGCGGATTAGGTGGAGAACGCTGCAAAATTTAGAGAAAATCAAGATTTCATCAAAGAATTCGATGAAGGTGTGAGACGGTGACACAAAAAGACGGTTCCTGAAGACCCTGTTCAAGTTGCTGGAATAATGATATCGAGGAAATTGGAGAATTAAGTAGGGATGACATTTACCTTCTGATCAGATATTTAGAACTAGAAGTATCTGATTAACAAATCGCTCCTTCAATACCAGTTTGAAAGGGAAATGTCAGTTACAAGATAATCGATTGTCATACTCATTTAATTCTCTAATTTCCTCGATATTATTATTATTGCTGCAACTTGAACGAGGTCTTCAGGAAACGTCTTTTTGTGTCACCGTCTCACACCTTCATCGAACTCTTTGACGAGATCTTGATTTTTCTAACTTCTACAGTAATTCTACACCAAAACCGCTGCGCCAAGGAAAAGCATGGTTAGTCTTTGTTGGCCATTTTTAGACGGCATTCTCATGAGAAAATGCACGTCAACTAGGCCTACATGAATTAGTACGTGAAATCCATATTCAGACAGTAAATCTCGAATAGAAATCATTAAGAAGTCTTAAGTTCCTACAAACTGACATGGAATATTCACCATCACCATAGAGACGACTATGCAGCAAGATAAACATCCACTGAATAAAGATAAATAAGTCTATTTCAAATAATATACACAACTTTCATATCTGTGGAAATGTTGCTCAAGCACACAACAAATGAAATTGACATCAGAAGTAATTCAAATATAGATCAGCAATCTGCTTAGTCCGGGAGCTACTGACACTTTCTTCCCAAATTCATGCACAAAGGGCTTAATAGTATGGATTTGTAGATCCTGAAACGCTGAATGCAAAAGTCAAATTCTTTAGTGACACAGCCAGTCGCTAACAGTTACAGGTAAGGTTAACGGATTTCCACTGGAATCCAATGGTAAAATTCAAGAAATATCTATGGATTGTGAGACACTCGGCAATTTTCGAACATTTTCTTTTGCAGAAAAGAAACTATTTATCAGAATGCCATGAAATTTGAAACATGATTGAGTTCAGAATATCAACTTAGATATAAAAGTTGTAGTGAATCACATGACTCAGTATTTGATGTCTGAGAGCCTCTACAAGATGAGTAAAATCGCCAAAATTAAGTCAAAACATGAAATTTACCTGTTTTGTAGAGGCTCTCAGACATCAAATACTGAATGATGTGACTCACTTCAACTTTTATATCGAAGTCGATGTTCTGAACTCAATCATGTTTCAAGTTTCATGGTGTTATGATAAATAGTTTATTTTATGCAAAAGAAAATGTTCGAAAATTGCCAAATGTTTCACAATCCATAGATATTTCTTGAATTTTACCATTGGCTTCCAGTGGGAATTCTTTAACCTTACCTATAACCGAAAGCGACTGGCTGTGACACTCAAGAATTTGAATTTTGTATTCAGCGTTTCAGGATCTACAAATCCATGCCATTAAGCCCTTTGTGCGCGAATTTATGAAGAAAGTGTCAGTAGCTCCCGTCCTAACTTGTCCTGATAATTGTCAGAATATTTGATTAGAATGACCAATGTAATCTTGGCTTACCAAGCGTTTCAGAATGCGCAATTTTCTTGTTGACCCCTATAGCTAGGATATATCATAGCAATATGCTAGGAAAAACCATGGCAAATGCACGTATGTTCGTTTATAATAGACTTTCACAAATCTAGACAAAATCGCTATATGAGCAGGGCATCCAAAATACGTAGCAAGTAGCTAGTTGCACTGGGAAAACATGAGAACGAAACCTTTTCACATGATGCTCAACAACTTCAAAGCCGTGCACTAGCAAGTAGGGCTACCTGCTGCGTATTTTGGAAGTATTGCTCATAAGTGCGATTCTCACAAAATTTGTGCACTTTAAAGGAACACGTCATCACTTTGCGCTTGGCGTGGTGAATTTTGTATTTTTCTTATTATCTATTACTCTAAAAAAATTCTTTTTGATGTGAATCTAGTATATTTTATAAATTTATCAAAAACATCATTCAATACAAATCAGTTTAGCCATAACATTTCCTTCTCTTTATGAATTTTTCAATCATTTTCTTAAAATATTTGCTCTTTTATATATTATTTCCACTTCATTTTTCATAACTTCATTCTCTCTTGACTTCATAAATCAAAATAGTTACAAGTAAATTTTAATTATAAATGTCCTCATGTTTCTTCAGTATCATATTCAGTTGTCGCAATATCTTGCTTTTCATTACAGAAGTCAATTATAAGTGACTAAATTCAATACTGATTACATTATTTACTGATTACATTTTGCTCGGTTATTGTTCGGTTATTCTGTGATATAGCCAGAGGCTACGCTTTTAGTCAGCTGTGATTACAATTCCGCAACGTGCAAATTTTGTACAATGTCGATCATCCCAGAGTTGCTCCGGGACGAAGCACATCATGAAATTAATGTTCAAAATTTTTGGTCGCATTTACTATTATATTTACAATTTATATCTGTTTGAAAATGGACACTACTGTATAATTAAGATATAAGTAGTAGGAGCCTATAATATAAATAAAACTGAGACATTCAGGCATGCGAAAGTTCTAAGTGGTCAACAATTCAAATTTCTAATAAAATAGAAATTTTTCTTTCTAAATTTTACATCTCAAGTTTTTCCAAGATGAAAGTTCATGAATAATCCGATTGCAGACGAGTGCTGATGCTACGAAATGCTTTGTACCCGAGTGCGAGGTGGATCATCAAGCTTGCTTTGAAATGATCCATTGAGTAGAGGTTTGCATTCTTAACTTGTGCAGTGATTTACGTCGATTGAGAGCTCCCTATACCGCAGCTAAAATTCAGATCTTTTGAGTTCATGTTGATGACGGCGAGTTGATGAGATTGGATCAAAGAGTTTGCCAATTATGTCATCAATTTTTCATTTCATTGAGTGTCCCAGCCATGACATACGCAGAATGTTGCGGTACCGTACAATGTCAACCAAAATGCACGTGCCGTTCGTTGACTTCCTAAACACCAAGATCCTTTGTCAAATGTTCGGGTTGTTTATGCTTTAGATTGAAATGCATCATTCATTGTATCTATAGCTCCACATGGTGTACTACCTATAATCACGTGTAGTGAAATTATTTAAGACATAGAATAATTCTACATGTACAATTAGATGCCAATTAGGAACAGACAATGCCCACAAAATTCGTACAGGCTAGGATGTAATATTCTGGAAACTTTATTTCTGACTCGAATCATAAGTTGTCGGTAATCATAATTATATGTCGCATTATGCTCATAATGTTGTGATTGATTGACTAAACAATTGATTCTAGAATGAATGTTGTCAATGGTCGACATTGTCCTATTTAAATTAAATCAAACCTCCGTCCTGCGTTATGAGCAGTCAGCCGGCTGGCCGATCGGCCGAGAATTTCGCCCAGTTCATATTGCTGTCAGATAGCCAAGGCTCACGGAATGAGATGAAATGATTGTATTCGGAATTTTTCAATTGAATTGATCGGAGTTTATTCTAATTTTGCTTTGGCTAACTAATCTAATCAATAGGACCGCATTCCGTCATCATTCTTGCTGAATTAGTTTCTGCATTAAGTGAATTGATTTCTCAACAAATCGATTGATCAATTGTTGATTACAATTACTTTTTGGCCATCTTCCTCACGTTCTCAGTGCAAGTTGATCTTTATTCTTTTGGATTCTTATCGAATGAAAAGCTGATTGCGAATTCCGTGGATTTTAAAATCTTGATGGCTTCGAGGAGACATTGAAGTGGAAATTGAAAACTGAAATGAATTTTCTTTCAGGAATTTGCTATTCCTATGGCCGTAATCCATGACTTTGTTTTCACGATATCAATGCGCCTTATTCATGTCACAACATGAAAAATTGTTTACCAGCTGGAACAGTCGCCCCCTACAGAAAAATTTATCTAGCTCCTGAACGAAGGAATATACGAACTCCAAATTTTCTTATTTTCCACGCATTCCACAGCTTCCCACCAATTTTGGATAACATCGGCCTTGTACATTCGTCACAATGAGAATTCAAAAATTTGAAAGTACGACAGATTTGTCGAATTTTGCACTATTTTTGCTTTGAATGTTTCAGGAATCCTTATATAATATTAAAACTATTCGAATTTATAAAAGAAAGTGTTCTCGTGTCAATTTGAACAGAAAATGATAATTTCTTTTTTAGATTCTATCTAGACTTCGACGTTTTGAATTCAAAATTGAAAATCGTGGAATTTTCGCCATTGGACCGGATAACAAAACACAAACCTTCTACTATTTATTGATACTTCTAATCTCAACGTTTTACTTCTTGCATCTTTTTATCATGATATTCTGACTCGCCATCATAAGAGCTTTCATTTGGTGTATTTTGTGTTCAATATGGCCGTCAAATGGTTTCTGAGATGGGGCAAGAAATAATAACAATAGAAAAGATCATCTTTTTGACCTTTGACCTCCACCGTGACCTTGAATATCAAAACAATGATAATATTCTGACTCATCATGATGAGATCTGTCTTTTGGCGCATTTGGGCTTTCAATTTGGGCTTTTAGTTTCGGAAATAAGCTGGGGCTGAGCGTCCCTCCCCCAGCAGGTTGTAAATGCGTTTGTTAACTGGCGAGTTAAATGATCCTGCATTTCCCTACTTGGTTCGGCCCATTATAAGAAATAACCTGACCGACCCACTTAGTAGGTCAGGCTAAGGCTGTTCCGCTGATATCGAGCAGCTTAGTCGGCATGATAAATTATTTTGTGCTACAGATCCATTCATGCAAGTAGTTATGGCTTCTCTGAATATGATTTTCATTTACTTCAATATACACTATTATTATTATTATATTTGATATTTTAGTCTTTAAACTCCATGGACTTGGATTAGATATTTAAAAAATGGCAGTGCCATTGCACAATGTCACTGGCAGACTTCCGTTATGCATCAGGTGATGTATCATGTTCTCTAAAATTAATCATTTATTGCCTGTCAAACAATTCCGGTGACTATAATTAGACGATAAACCTCGCGAATATATGACGGCCACCAACACATTAGTGACATTTCATAAATAGATTATATTTTTGTCATAACTATAAGCATATAGTTGCCTAGATAGAATGTCGACTCAAAAAGATATCATACAGTGAAATTTTTCTGTGTCAAAAGATTCAGTTTTTTGTGGAGATTATGTTTTTGCGGTCCGAAAAGATGTTTGATCAATTTTTAGAAAGATAAGTTTTTGCAAATTCCTGTGTATGTATACCGCAGCGATTCGGCACTTCTGACTTGAATATGTGAGTTATAGACATTGAAAAATGAAGATTTACCGACAAGCATCTTATTAATAAAACGTATATTAAGCCCATTATCAAGGAAATTCATGAGCCGCATTAATTAGCACTACTAGTCTTCATATAAAAGTTTCAAGAGGTCTTGTTCTGCTTCTTGGCTCATATTTCAAGTGTGCTAACTCAGCAAATATAGCAGCTTTTTCCACCAGGTTAAATAGATCTGTTGCATTAAGACCCTTGTCCAAGTTGTCAAATAGAAGACTGCATTCTACAGTGAAGAGGAAAAGCACTGTGCAAAATTGAGTTATAAATGGTTGGCAAAGAATACTCTATTCATTTCGCGCGATTGTTTCCGTCTGTGAAATATCGTTGCAGCTTAATTTTGTTGCTGTGTTGATTTACATGTATGTCCCCGCCGCTGAGAATAGTGCCAGCTTTGGATTACTGATGTCTTGGCATTAGTAGTTTGATTTGATGGCTTGTACTTCGCCTATCTTGGGTTATGAAGAAGACACTGTTTGCGAGACACGGATTTTCAATTGAGGACTTTCGCAAGTAGATGGAGCATAGAGTTGGAATGCCACAACTGAAAGTTTTGACTGATCGGCATCAATCGGGTACGGTTCTTTATAGCAGCTTATACTGAAACATGACTTGCAGCTGGTAAACTCAGATTACTGCAGGGATGCGGAGTCGGAGTCCTATCATTTTTGCCTGAGTCGGAGTCCGAACTGCGGCCTATAACTAGATCCGAAACATAATACAAACAAATTATTTATCCTCGTGCATAGCTGTAATTGTCTTGATGTCAACTTTCTCCGTCAAACAAAAGTACAGAGACAGCAGTGCATGCAAAGCGAGGGAATGAACCGTGATAGTAAAAATGTATTGTCGTTTCACTCGGTGATATAGTAGAGAAGACAAGCCTTCCTAGCCTCGATCGCACATACGCACCAAAGGTCACACCGGAGATAAAGTAAAATATTAGTTTGCTTGTGAACATTACGACCTCTTACCCTAACGTCAATCGTGTGTGATGGCTCCTCCGCCGCGCATATTGAAATCGAAAGTGTACTCATACCTTTTGGAGAAGGATGGGGATTTTCATGCAGACTGCAGAAAAACCGTGTGAAGCACACAACAACAAGTGATGTGCAAAGTTGGCAAGCTTTCATAGAAAATGATTGATTTTATCAAGTAATCATCACGAAAATCAGGCTCAGGTAAGCCTATAGTGATCTATGATGTGGGTTACCAGAACTAGGGCTGATGTACTTGCCTTAGTCGGAGTCCTATCAAACTCCGGGGTCGCAGTCCTATCAGGACTCCGCATCCCTGGATTACTGTACCATAAGGTACAGTGTGGCATAGTTGGCGCCAGTGTGATCACTAATTTTGGCTCAAAACACGTTTCCATGCATCAGTTCTTATCATTATGCGCAAACATGTCGCATTTATGCAATTAAAATGCCTATTAATGTCTGCGTTTACAGAACACACTTATCCGCTAGGCTAGGGATTTTAGTTTGACATAAAAGCCAATTCACAAAACAATGTAACTTTTATTACCGCAATAGAACCTGCTGATTATTGCGAGACATAGCTTGACACCACTTTTTCCTATGTTTTGTCCAATTATTTAATTGATAATGCCTCTAGCTTATGGAATTATTTTACTTTTCTTGTAAAATCGGCATATCGTCATTGTGATAGAACTCATTCGATTCGCGCTGACCGGTTGCGGGAGACGCTATTACCAATAGGCTGGTTTTACTATAACCGGCCAACCGGTTTTCGAGGGTCAGGACAATGACCGGCCTTGATGCAACCGGCCGTGGAACTCGGACGTCATACCGAGTATGACCCTTCTGAGTCCCGCATAACACTGGAGATATATAAATAGATTATTAGAGCACAGCGCGTCACAAGTGGTAAAATAGAATGAAGAAGTCAAAATTCAGTTGCATCATATTCCAAAAATATTGTCATAATCTTGAAGAATCTTATCAAGAGTCATCTTAAAGCATTCAAAGAAATATGTTTGATGTCCAGATCTTCAACAACAAATCGGAGAAATAAATGTCTTTGGTTGAATGTGCGAATACCTGAAGTCATTTTTAATACTCTATTTACAAATGAAAACGATACGATCAAAATGCTTCGTCAATTCTATTTTGGTTCACTTTAGATCATGGCTCAAAGACGCATGACTGAATAATCTCGATAGACTTTTAATCCACATGAATCACCGACACTGAATCTTTTCTTTAATCGGAGGAAATAGAAATTGCCTTTTCCGATTGCAATGACCAATAATCTGAACCACTTGGCGACCTAAACTTCGACAGTTTAATTGGATTCTTAGCTTGATGACCATGTTGCGTCTTTCATAGGAAATCAATCATCCTTATGTTCCTTATAGTACATAAAAATGGCACGTGATGGAGTTGAGCATTTTCAAATATTTTGCTGCAAAATAGTCAGATTTCATTAAAAAAAATACCACGTTGGATATTTTCACCCGGCTGAAATAACGCTGTTGCGATTACTGAAAGAAGAAGACGTGAGATCAATGCTCCCTGTACTCGAACACCTCTGTTATATGCAATGACATTGTGCCAAGGTCTATCCCCACATACGCGTATTTCGGTAATTTCCTCTTAACGTCGAAATGTCTCTTGGGTTCCGCTTAATGATGAGTGGCACTGTGAATCGAAAACAGCCGAGTTCCCGATAACCTTGAGTTAATCGTAGCTTGACTTCCACATTTCCCTGAAAAGTAAAATATAAAGAGAAATTTACACAATTTGATAATTCCTTATGGGTTCAATAGGGCAATATGGTTACTTTAAAAAACATATTAAATTTTAGAGGGATTACAATATTTTCAACAATTAGTTTATGCATAAGCCAGGTTATGGGTTATAATATATATATACTAATAACCAATGAATAACATATATAAATAACGTATATAGCCATTATTACTAATTTTTAGCCAATGAATTTCTTAAGAAGACACGTCCGTGCCTCATTGCGGCCATCAAATATCAATAAATAACAATAAAGATCTCAACCAATAAAGATAACAATGAAAATGTATGCAATGTTTTCCTTAGCTATTAGTGACCATATTGTTCATTTCTATTTCCACTACCACCATCTGTAGTCGGCACAGTATATTAGTCGTCTGTTGAGCGTACATACTTGTTTGGAATCAATGCTAGTAGTATATCAATAGTAAGAATAAGTGATAAGAATGAGTTTTATTAGCGTTACAAGTCTTAAGATTTCCATTTTCACGAGTTGGGCCAAAACTGATCAATTTTAAGTCGTTGCCACGAGAAAGCTCCATTGAGTTCTTTTAAGGACTGCTTAATCCCAGGGTTGAAACAGCTTTGCATTTGTACACCTACGGATTGGAGAGCGCCATCAGTCCTCATCAGGACTGCTTCAATTAACTATTCAAATAAGTAAGAATTGTATTCTATTATAAATGACTGCAGGGATGATTTTCATCATCGCATGAGAATATGTTACTCAAATAAGCAGCTACTAATTTTTATGCTGCTTGAAAGAAACATCGAGGGCAATAAAATAATGATGCTTTCTATTCTATATTTTGATTAGCCTATCAATAATCGACAATATTAACCTTCGCCCCATTGGGGGGGGGGGGATGGCAGAGCCACCTGTACCGAAAATTTTATCTAGCACCTGAACGAAGTAAGATACGAACTCCAAATTATAGATAGCTTATTTTCTACGCATTCAACAGCTTCCCACTATTTTGAATAACATCAGCTTTATACTTTAGTTATAAGGAGAATTCAAGAATTTGAATGCACGACAGATATGTCGAATTTTGTACTATTTTCGCTTTGGATGTTTTCAGGTGTCCTTATTGACATTAATACTATTCGAATTTATAAAGGAAGTGTCCTCGTGTCAATTTGAACAGAAAATGATAATTCCCTTGTATATTCTATTTTTACTTTGACGTTTTGAATTCAAAATTCAAAATTTGAAATCGTGGAATTTTCGCTATAGGACCGGATATAGGACCGGATAACAAAATACAAACTTCCTGATAGTTATGGCATTTCTAATCTCAACATTTTCCACCTTTAGTTTCGGAAAAAAGCACGGGGCCCAGCAAAAACACTGTCAAAACACTTCTGTGGGGTGAGGGTTAAAATGAGTCTTACACGTATGTAGCCTATACCGGTATGTAGTCATACTCCTAATCTTCGCGGCTTTATAGTAAAACTCGCAAATACATCTTATTCGATAAATTCTTCTGCGGGTTCTATTCGAGGGTTGATTCTATTCGTTAATCGCTCTGCATGAAGCATGGGGACATTCGTGGGATCATGTTGCCAATAACAGTATGGTAATAGTAAATTACATGCGAATCCTAATGCGCAGTCATATCTCTTCAACCTAATTGATACATTGAATGTGACATTCTATTGGAGGCATATTGTCATATGACTTATTGTTATTGCATGCAGCAATTATAGATTATTTCAAATGATTTTTTGGCAATAACTATTTTATTGTGGGTACGAGTATTATTGACAGATTGCAAGAGAAGGAAGTAAATAACTTTTCACTCGTGAAATAGTGTCCATATCAACCCGCCTTATCCTATCCTTAGAAGCATAGCTTCTACTCAGAATGAAATTCTGTATAATTTTGATGTCAAACTTAGTTTAAAATTTGTTGATGCACTAGCTAATCAAGCGTTTTGAAAATAGAAAGTAATTCACTTTTCAAATTAAAGTATCATTGCTTAATGTAAATTTTAACTAATATTTTTATAATAACATTTGCAGTTATAAATTTATTTCTATTCATCTAACATTTCAACATTTATGATTAATGATCTGTGAGCATGTACCTACGTACAGCTCTATTCTACTTGTATATTCAATAAAATAAGTAAAAGACGTATAATCAGAAAAATATACTCGGTGTGTCTAGGTAGTTCCCGTATTGAGCGTTTCTCACCGCAACAACATAGCTAAAAAGCATTATATTCGAAAACCTATTTTGTCAATCTCTCATAAAGTTTCTTTTGCCAATTTTTACTGTCGAATGTTTAGATAAATTTTGGCATTGAGATGCCGTATTATCAGAACTTGTTTATCTACTTCACTTTTGAAGAGATATATTTCCTTTGAATTTTATCTTGGATATATGGTGCAAATCCTTTGCATAACGATCATCTTATGATTATGATCATTGAAAACATTTTGTGAGTTTATTTTTATTTATTATTAAACATCTTTGTAGTCAAGTTATTGGATTGTAATTCTGTATATTGAGATTTGCTTAACTTTTAATTATTGACATGGATTAGATTCAAATTGATTCGTCGAAATATTTTTTCGCTCTACGTAATATTGCCAACATGAATTTTTTCTGCTTTTTTTGCAATTTCTGCCAAATTTTTTACGCTGGTTGGTGTAACTTGATGTTGCTTAAGATGATAGAAAATTACATTTTTGATAAGGTCACATTCTTCATTGTATCACGTGGCATTGATGTATTATACCATAAGTCTTGGTGTGGGATAGATGCCTGTCATTGGAATCTAACATCAAAGTCTCAGGTTTTTACATTTCGTTCACATAAACATGATTCGTGTTGATCATCATTCTTTATCAAATATTGCGTATAGGCCAAATAGTTACTATGAAATGAATTGAGATGAAAGCAACATAAAATGAAGAAGTGTGTAGAATTATTATCACCAAAAAGGCACATTTTTTAGAATAATTTGAGCAAGTTTGCTTGAACTTTGCTATACATTTTGTTAAACTAATCACCGTTTATGAAATATGTCATATTGATTAATATAAGCAGCACAGTATGATACAGCAATTAAACAGCGGAAGCTACGAACGGTCGAGCTATATTGCAGGTGAACTTATCTTTCTGTGGTAAAATCTACTTAAACTACGAATGCATCAACTAAACCGCATTGCCATCATACACTGCGCAACAGCTATAAAAGTGAGCACCACAATTTTTCACTATACTGTTTTTTCGTATTCATTTAATGATGCGCGTTACTTTGATGACTAATAACTGTAAGACTGCAACAATTGTCTTTCGAGTTAAGCACGAGATGTATGATGCAATTATGATGGTAAAAATAGAACAACAGCACTCTCTACACTGTAAATCGTGCCCTACCAATACGATGAAATGCTTGATACCTAATACTTTATAGTAGCAAAGCTGCTAGACCTCTATAGTTTCTGCTAGATGCTTCATTTTCTTAAAATGTCAAAAACATGTCAAAATTTGCATGTATTCGATAGAAATTGAAATTTAAAGATCGAAATTGCTATGTTTAATTCGATTCTATTACACGTTATGTCAAATTTTTCATGTACAGCCGTGGCCACTGGATTAGCATCAAATAACATAATTGCCATATACATTGAGTTTTACGTAATAGAAGAACTTAGATTTCTGAATTGCTTCAACTTTATTGTTGGGAACAGATAACAAGAATTTCAAAGAGGCGGAAGACACATTTAAAATGATTTACTGGTCAATACCGTGTATGTCCTCCATTTGCTGCCAGCACTGCTGCTATCCTGGACGGCATTGAGTCAATCAAGCGACGGCAATAATCTGGCGTGATTTCTTGAACCCATACCAATTTCAACTTCTCAATAAGATTTTGGCTACCTGTTGGCTGTCGTTCTGCCACACGCCTCTTAAGAGTCGTCCAGCAATGTTCAATCGGGTTGATATCTGGTGAATTGCCAGGCCAACCCTCAAGCAACGAAAAGTCCTGTTCTTGGAACCACCTGGTCACCACGCGTGCAGTGTGGCATGGCGCGCCATCTTGTTGGAAGATTGTGCAATTCCGTAAGGGCATCATTACTGGAAGTTTCTCCTGAAGGATTGTCAGATATTTGGCGGCATTTATGGTGGTTTTCGGCGGTGCTATCCACAAACTGCCTCTTCCGTTCGCCGTGATAGAGGCCCATATCATGACTTTTGCTGGAAATTTAACTGTGCAACATGTGTAGACTACTTCTCATCGTATCTTTTACCAGGAGGACGACGAACGCGTTTTTGATAATTACAAAACTGGCTTACCGTTGTCTCATCAGAAAACATTACCTTGTGCCAGTCTTCAGGGGACCAATGACCGTATCGCCGACAAAAATCTATCCGATCAGCTTTGTTTTTCACTGTCAGCTTCGGCTTGAGAGCTGGTTTATACGATTTTAGGCCCATTTCAGTTGATAAACGGCGGCGAATAGTTCTTGAACTCACAAGGATGCTCGTGGACAATTCATGACGAATAGCAGAAGATGTTAAGTGAGGATCGGCAACCACACGTCGACGAATCCAGCGGTCAGTGGCTGCTGTGGTTATCCGCTTTCGAGGAGGCCTCTTCTTGGCACCGAATGACTTCGTTTCTTGGTAGCACTTGAGACAACGTTGAACCGTGGACTGATTTTTAATATTCAATCTGGTCATAATCTGCCGCTGTGTGAGTCCTTCATCATGAAGTGCTACCATTTGCGCAACTTTAGTCGCCGGGATATCCTTGGATTTACCCATTTAGACGTAAAAGTTCAGGATGCAGACACGCACGCTTTGTCACTTGTGAATCAAATTAAATGAATGCAGTATCGAATCACGCCTTTTTTCATTGGCTGAGGAATTTCAGATCGTTGAGCCAATCAGAATTGAGCTGCTACAGTCAATCAGAGCAATCTAACCTAAGTAATACATGTAAAAACTAAATCTACTATAATTTTGTAGCTTGATGTTAATCCAGTGGCCACGGCTGTATATGTAATAGATACACTGAAATAAAAAGTATGCATTAAGTAATTTTGTAATTAAGATTTAAATCAATCTGAAGTGATAATTCATGTTAATTTTACAACGGAAAATTAATTAATGTCTGATATGGGAACATGCTTACAGAGCAAATATTGTGCAAATGCAATAATCTCATGATCTCACTCGGTGAGGCTTCAATGTTAGGTAGATTTGAGATCGTGTCGGAACATATAAGTGGAGGTTGCTTCGATATCACCTGACTCAGATATAAATGTTCATCATACATGTATGTAAAATAAGTTTAAAAAATACTTGAATGGAGCACGAAAATATTTAGTGAATCTGCTACTGCTCAGGACATCTATAAGTAGATCTCAAACACAAACTTAAAGTTCCAGCAAAATTTAGGACTATGGGTATCAAATCATTCAGGCGGCCGCTACCAGATGAACGCGGTCTGGTAGCCATGAAAGCCAAGCCATCTTCATTTGGGAATTAATATCAGTTACTTTTGATGAGCAGGTTTGGCAGCGAAATTTATCTCATTTGGTGACTCACGGTTTACAGTGTAAATCAATAATCAGTGCATGTTTTCTGATGAGACTTGTTTTCTCCCTTAACTTATTCATTAAGAGATCAGGAAGTAGGAAGAACTATAATTACATGGCTTAAATTTTGTTAATAGACTTACCGAAGGTTCAAAGTAACGGAACAGATAAGGAATATTTGGAACATCAAAGACCTGCTTCACTCTGTTTTGATGGTATCTTCCTGCTGGCATATCGCAGAAGCAAATTCTTCTTCTTTGCATTATCCGACGCTTTTTAACACACGTTGAGTGATCATTTCTGTTTAATATTGATAATATTCCACAAAAATCATGTAAAGTATGATTTCTGAAAAGTTAAAGATAGCGATTAATGGAAAAGTGTTATTCTAAATGATATTTCTAAATAATAACCGGTAATCAACATTAGAACATTCATTGTAGACAGATAATCATCTGCTGAAACAAAAGACTGTAAAAGTGAATCAGTCGACCGCACCTAAACAGTGTTAGATAGTGAGTTGTTTGTGTCTAAGGCCTCAGCCACACTGCGAGCTTTTCCAAGCGTTTCCGAGCAAAGCATTTTGCAGCAAATATAAAGTCATCATTACAGCAGTTGTAGACTGCCACACTGCGAGCAAAGCAAACCAGAGCGATTAATACGTTTCAGACATACGTTTGCTCGGGACGCTCGACATGCTCGCGTTTGCTTTCCTTTCAGTGTGGCTGAGGCCTAATACATCTCTAGCAAATGTTCATAGAAATCGAGAACAATAAAATCTCGAGAATAGAAGTAAAGCTTCATTCACTGCACAATAGTGGCACAGAAATCGCACGCATTTTCACTTAGATACATTTATCAACGACTGAATCATTGGGTTAGAATTAATCACATCTGTAAGTCTATGTTTTTCATTGGGAGCTCATGCCCCAACTTTGTTCTCCCGGATGCGCCGGACATTGAGTCAATCTCCATTCTGGTCAACTTCAGATACACAACCAATTTCTATGCAATTGTTAGAGGCTTATTAGTCCTTAACCGTCTCGTGTGCACAGAAGAGTTTTTCGAGTTTTGTTTCAATTCGTCATGACAACCACCTTGTGTGACAGTTTGAATGGAGAGGAACTTGATGCTTTTAGCATCAGTTGCCATGTGATAAACTGAAGCTCTAAAAAATTAGCCTACTGATTTTGACAAAGTCTGTCACAAAAACATAGAAATTCGACTTTTCGCTTTACAACATAGAAATAGATTGTTTATCTGAAGTTTTATTGTTATCAATTTCTATGCTTTACAATAACGATTATGGACACCGATCATAGTCAATGGATGACATCGAGGATGACGATTATTCGCTTCTGTGATGACTGTTTCCGCAGTACGGTAAGTCAGTGTGCTATTTATGATAAAGAAACTTTAAGCTGGATTCATACTGGAGCGTCCATTTCTAATCTGAATTGAAATTTAATCTAAATGTAATTTCAACCTAGATTTTGAGACTCTTACATCGTCTGAATATACTTTGACACGAGAAAAATATTAGAATTCCATGATTCACGTTCAAGGGATTGCATTATTTTGCCTCATTATTTCTATATTGGTAATTGCCGTGGTTCTTTCTAGACCGGCAATTGGCGTTTCCCTAGCTCATCATATCTTTAATAGAAGTGATGTACAAGGTATCGTTACAACAGAGAAAGATATATCTGACTTACTTATAAAAGATATCAACTCCACCTACTATTATTTTGAAATGATAGTATGCATCAACAGGGACGTCTCTTGAGATAGTTTCATTCATCCACAGAGTATATTGTAGAAAAGTTCGAAACCAATTCTTTTCAATTTCTAGCATTGCAGGTCTCATTTTCAGTTCTTCGATTTGTATTGTATGATTTTCTGCTAAACCTGAAAATGAAAAGCAACACAGAAATAATATAATAATATACATAATAAATATAATTGAAAATTGTAAATTGCTATTTGAGTGATTTTCATAATTTGAGCACTGCTCAGCAACTGCAACAACGGATGCAAGTCTATCATAGCTCATTTTAAAGCTGAGATGACGTATAGCGCGCTGATGATTCGAAGACATGAGAATCAATTGAATTTCAGCGAAATTATGGAGGTCTGTTTTTATTATTAGCTCTGGAAGTAGAAGCAATTGTCTTGCATGACGATACAGTGTACACTGTTTTGTTCTTCGTTTTATATCAATTTCTATAAGTGCTTAGTGCGCCATTATCGATTTTATCATTTCTTGATATCTTGACAAGAATTTTGATCCATGCTAAAGAGAACAATGATGAAAATAGATTTCTTAAACATGCAGCTATATTCTATGATTTATGGAAGAAACACCGGAGGTGGTGTGGGAAATCAAATAATTATGATTCATGTCATGTTGATAACTTAGAAATTAAGAACTGGCAGTTAGGCCGACTGTTGAATAATTATTATTGACAGCCATTGCTAGACAACGAGAAAGGTTTTGCCCTGTATGTAATCAGTCGCACTCAAATATCAATAAAACTCATTCATAATTTGGAAAAAGGGATGACAATAAAATGAATCTCAATAAATTCAATAATTTATTCTTCAATTTTCAATTATTCAATAAAATGAAGTCTCATGCAGAACTTTAAATTTGACGGTCTCTTTTATGAGTTCGATGCTGCAAAGGAATTTTGTATTTTGTAATTTCCTTTGTAACATCAGACTCATAAAAGACTGACTTGTGAATTCACAGTGCAGCATATATATGAAGTGCGTCTATTTATATCTGTACGATATACCAAACACCTGCAAATAGGATGTCATCGACATTGAAATTCTCTTTTATCTTTCATTTGTGAGGATTCAAATTGAACAAAGCCATAAAGAACAGAATACTGAAATGGATTTAAAAAATCATTGTTAATTGTTTTGTTTTCAAGTCGCAAGAAGCATGCTTTTTCAAAACCCTATTCATCAAACTAAACGACAAGTGAGCAATAGGCCATAATCAATCACAACTCAAAAGTAAAACATAGATCCTGAAGTTCGTATGACAGAGCAAAATGAATAAATCCTTAATTTCAAAGGAATAGGCCCACATCCGATCAGTGCTCTAGGGCGTGTTCTACATATTGTCTAAATAACATCCTGTATTTCAAGACGCCATATTTTCTGATAAGTATTCATGAAACTTTTAGTTGAAACTTCATCTGACATTTTGATCATTGATATCCATGTTAAAGTAAGCTGATATGAAATATAGATCATTATACAAATTAATGATAATTAAAGATTTTGGACATGCAGATTGCCGGGTTTTTGAGCATTCATTATACCTAGGCCTACCTTGTACATGTACTTTGCATCATGATTATGACCTTCCCAAGAATCAAATAGATTTGGGAGGTCGAAAGAAATAGGGTTATTTAAGATCGATGAGTTA
Organism: Prostheceraeus crozeri; assembly: GCA_907163375.1. Lineage (NCBI taxonomy): Eukaryota > Metazoa > Platyhelminthes > Polycladida > Euryleptidae > Prostheceraeus > Prostheceraeus crozeri. The sequence goes on along the minus strand of CAJQUW010005836.1, from coordinate 85,924 downwards.
AATCACTGAGCTAACCTCCCAGATGATTATTAAGGTAATCTAAAATTTTATTAATATGATGAAGGCATCGCGACCACCCGTTCCTGCTTAAAAGCCAGAAGAAAAGAGTGTCCGATCGTGGGTGGCAGAATTGCCACACCGCCCACTATTTGTTAACAATATTTTGCTTCAAATCAATGACGCCATAAGAAATGATGACTGACATCATGATGATCGTTTGACTGAGAAGAAAAAACATGAAACCATGTATTTGAATCATAAGTGGCTGAGGTTCCTGTTTTGTTCAAGTGATCATGGAACTAGCTCATAGAGAACTTTAAATATCCTTATTGCGTCACTATTACGGTTTAAAATGACATTGAATTGTTTTTTATTCTAGCATAATGCATCGATTCTTTTTAATCTTGCAACCTGCCAAATAAATCGGCAACTTCAAAAGCAGTTTTGATGGCCGGAAAAGAGAACATTTAATGTCACTATTGTACAATTCAGATGCCTATTTCATGCTACTCATAACTGATGCAGCAACTCAATTTCCTGGATGTATTCTAAGCTTTAAAACCCGTCTCTCTAGCACACCATGGTTAGATGGACGGAAAGCTTATTTTCTGTCTTTATCTGCTGTCGCTGTGAATACGAGCGTGAAACATCTAGGCGCCTATCAACAAGTCTATATCATACTCATGAAATGCCGAAATCTCAATTAAGATTCAAATACATGCTAAAACAGTTTCAAAGAGTACAAATAAAGTTATGAAAACAGTGTTAAATAACCCTGTTAAGAGCGCATGTTTAAAACCGAGGTTTTAGATGCTGTTTTAAAACAATGTTTTGAAGCTGTGATGAGCATTATTGAATGAAGAATATGTGAAGAATAGTGATTGTCAAATTCATCTTAACACCAACAAAGGAAACTTATGAGCGCTGGAAATTCTGCTATCAAAACAAGTAATTTTAACAGTAATATAAGGTTAAGTAAATTTTGCATCACATGTCAATATTAGGAAAAACTTGCGTGTAAAAAAACAGATTAACATGTTTTTAACCAATCTCCATTGTGAACAATGCATGTATTTGTGAATTGTAGCATCTCATCCATATGCATAATTATAATTAAAATCAATTTTAGATTTGATTGTAGCTTAAGGATTCAGTGATGGTTAATTGTGGCGCTTATAGAAAAGGTTACGGAAATCAGGACTAGACTCTTTATCACAGCCTATCTGTACTCAAATGTGCAATTTATGAGCAAAGTATAGAAAATTCCAGACTATGCTACTGAACTGATAACTTACAATGCAATGGTTTAGGACGTAATATGATTTTACGGTCACACACAAACGCGATACAAAGAAAATGAAATTAATTTTTTGTCTTTCGATTGGACAATTAGCATTATCATTAGACGTCAATTTCACGAATACAATTCCCTATTTAAACTCTATAAACTGCAATTAGCTCTATAAGCATTGATTAACTCATGAAATTCAATTGTGATGCAGTAATATAATTTTTGCATTAACAAATGTTTTGACGAATATACAGAGTTCCACGGAAGATGAGTTTTGATAATGAAAATGAGAGTTAATGTGAATCTGGTTCAATGTTGAGTCAGACTCAAAGATATTTAATTTTTAAGGGCTAAATAGGAAATAGACTCTCGATATTCTGTGGGATATACAAAGGAAAATTATTTGATGAGTCCCGAGGGCTGTAGCCCGAGCTATTGCACATTTAATTAGAGAGTCGCGTCGATGTTGACAGCTGTGAGCTAGGCCTGCTGATGATTCCTGAAATTGTATTAAGTGGCAGCCCGAGTAAAAAAGATCCGCAAACAGATTGCGGCAGGATCATTGTGCTCAAGTTAGTTATCAAGTTATCAAGTCGATGATAACTGGCAAATATGTTTTTGAATTCGTGCAACAATATTAGACGCAAGTATTCTGACGTGTGCAAGTTTTTTAACTCACTTCGCCCGTTCTACAATTACAATGTCGTATAGACATCGTATTTGCTATATTGTAGAATATGTTTATATCTAGCCAATGCAACAAAAAATTTAACATTTTCTATGTTAATCCATTGACATAGATTTTAGCAATGAATGATTTGAAATCGTTTAACGTTAGATATTTAACTTCACTCTTTTAGCATCACTTTCAACTAAATGTCGCTGATGAGTTGTCTTCTATGTCTTCTTCTAAAAGTCTCAGAAATGAGGCATCTGAGATGTCATGAACAAAGCTCTTGCACATATGCTGTTGAAATATTTCAATGAAATTTCAAAAATCTGATTCATGCACGCATGTACAAGATTCTGCGAAGAAGAAATCGCAAATGTCACCAAGAACAATAGCCTCCACCAAAGAATGCATGGTTGAATCACAGAAGCGTTTGGACCCCCATGGTAAATTTTATTAAAAATTTTGCAGCTTCAGGAATGTCGAGCATTGCCGACTTAATATTTCTGACATTGAATTCACAACAGGAATCACATTTTTACATTTCAGAAGTGAAAGGCAACTAGCACCACTGGCATCATCTCAATTATTAGGATTCATATTCAAATCAGTCCTTGCATGCAAGCATTTACATCCTGGATACATTTCATCTTCTGTGGTTGACTGCATGATATTCTATCATGAACATTTTTCAGAGTCCAAAAAACTTCAATACAGAAATTGTTTTTATTTTATTTTCACTCTCTGCGCGATGACGCAAGGAGATAAAATAATTTTCTCCAGTCATTTGATGTGTCCAGTCAAAAATCTTATAAAAATAATCCGATTGGACTTTCTCGATTGCTGGTCATTGGTCTCAGAAGGGTCTTCATCACAGGTCGGATCGCGCCATATCTGTTTCGACCTCCTCAGAAGTGGCTGCTCAGGTTGGGAATGCTTCTTGAGTCCATCATCATTGTTTTCATTGAAATATAAGATGGATCTCCGTTTTCTGTTCCTCTTGATTTCAGGACATTGAAAGTGTGGGAATCGGCGGCTTCTCTTTTCCTCTCGAAATTGTCCCTTACCATGTTCAATGATATGGGTGTATCTAGCGTTAGTCTACCGTCCGTAGACTTCGACTTCACCAGCAACTTTGTCAGCCTTTCCCAAGTATTACATAACTGAATCCGATTTCGAATTTCTATTACTGACTGGTCATCCAGATATTATACAAAAATCATCAGATTGATTACTTTGGAAAACTTGAGATACATGATATGTGTTTGTTGGAATGGATTTCTCTCTGTGTGATAGATGCGAACATTCGCAGACGACGCTGAAAGGAAGATTACAACTTATGCTCGCCATTTTTAGTCCATGATCGCTTTGAGATATCACAGACCCAGATTTCCTTGTAGATTTTAGACAAAATCTTCATACCAAAGAATCTTCCGAATGTGCTTCCATTGCCAGGACATTTACTTAAAATTTAGAAGAATTTACAAGAATTTAGACAGATAAAGGAATATTGATGGTACTGTCCTTTAGATTACGCTTTTTCATTTTTTTCATTTTTCACTTTCTTCTAATGATAATGATCTATGTACTTCGTGGTGGTATTGTCGTCAGGTTCGTGGAAGTGGAGGTCACACAAGACGGAATGTTTAGTTGGGATGTAATTCTTTCTACTATCTCGATGCAACTATACATATTCAAAATTCCTTGTTATGCAGAAGAATGCATTGGTGTTACACTATCATTGCATTTAGGTTGACAACCAGCAGCGTCATATTTGTTTGGTATTTTGCATTAGATTGAATCGCACAAGATGCACATCAAATAGTCATCTATCCCTTCGATTAGCTACAAGATTCGATCTTCTGTAACAGGAATGTTGTTTCATTATGAAATAGCCTACTATTCTATTGGCTAATATGCTGTTTCTATATGTAGCTGTCATTGACAACCATTATCCATTTTTTCAGCACTGGAATACGATTTAAAATTTGGTTCACAGAGCCATGATTGTGAGTGGTCAATGGACTGGTTCTGAGACCATCTGAAGAATTCACAGACAAAAATTCTTAATTGTTGGATAATTTCTCCTTGAAGCGGTTAAGAAACCTAGCGTTTTTCTGGAATGAACACACTGAAAGCTTCTTTACCTACAATTATCACTCAGATAAATGAAATGTCGCTGGGACTTTTCAATTAATCATTGAATGACACATGTGATATAGTGTGACGATATTTTGGAATCTGATATTTGAAAGCGTGCAAAGATTTTGAAAAATGTTCGAATATGATGAGCAGGGAAGCCCCTTAAAGTAAAATGAATACTCTAAGATTTATTGGCCTCTGATTTTAAGCTGGAGCAATGCATGTTCTGTAAATCAACATTACAAGTAATATATCTATCTGATTTTACTCTTGACAGATTATAGGATCGATATTTCAAAATGATGAGCATACAGAACGTTTTAAAGGATTTCTTTCTTTATCATCCTGTGGCTGCAGTGTTCTGTAAATTCATTATTGCTTTTGTTCACATGATCTTTGGACAAGGGGCAACAATCCAGATCACAAATTAGCTTGATAAATATAAATACCAACCAGAAAACAAGGAAACCAGCTGATACAATTTGCATTTTGCCCCAACTAAGTTCCCCCGGAGTGTGCCATAATTTTCACGCAATTTCCGTTCTAGGACTTTCTATGGCATTGTTAATTTCTATGCCTATATATGTCCAGAGAAATGTAGAAGTCTATGATTAATATGATCTGTTTTGAATAATTTACATGGTTAAACGAGATGTCTATATTCAACAGTAACAATGTTGATACTCGTCTATACTCATTTTTTTTAATTTAGGTGTAATCTTCATTAATCTGGCAAGTACGATTGAATTACGAAGGCCTGATCGTACACTGCAACAATGCAACCTCATTAGACCCTAATAAAAATGATAATGAGGCACACACAAAAATCAGTGCGGTACTTAATGAGTACAAAATTAAATCACAAAAAAATTCTCACATAAAATCTTTTAAGCTTCACACATCCAAGTGGAGCTAGACAATTATTGAATAGGTCTATTTAACTCGCTTCGCTCGTTCTACATTTCCAATGTCGTACAGACATCGTATTAACATCACTATAATGGTTACCGGCCAAATGACAGTATACAGTCGGATCTTTTCAAACCCGCTTGATTTTTCTTACTTATCGCTGCATTGAGATTTAATTTAATTGACATTTGCTAACTAGTATTTTGCAACGAGGATGATTAGTGAATTGTTGTAGCAAACACATCTTATGACTGTGATCGACAATGACTGAGAATGCGAGTATTCGAACCTCGTCTTCTCGACAGAAGTTGTTGGAATAAATTTCTCCTGCTCTTTCACTAACGAACAGGCTCATGATGCCATATTATAAGGCGCAATGATTTGTGTTGGAATTGACTTTCAACATCTTCTAGCTAATGTCACGCAGACCGAAAGACATCATCGGCAATTTGCAAAAGTATTTTTAGAAAAGACTGGAAGACAATACATGTATATATGAAATATAACCAAAGCATCTGTTTGGAGCACACAAAGACGAATTATTATGCTGCAATGATTACGATAACATTGTATCATAGAGGCATTAAGTGCTACAACGTAACGATTTTGCAGAATATAAACGTAGAATGAAATTTCAGATGTTCCTCTTTAATAATTTGATTAAAATATTCATAGCTAGTGAGATGCGCAATGAGAATATCATGTAAAATTTCGACACGACTACTGACAGGTCGTCCAAGTTAGGCTGCACGTTTAATAAGAGAGTCGTGTCGATGTTGACAGCTGTGAGCTAGGCCTGCTGCTGATTCCTGAAATTGGATTAAATGGCAGCTATTCAGACCTGCTCCCATTTTTCTATAACTGAGAATGCAACTCAATATCTATTTTTTCTATTTACACACATCTCTTAAAACTTTGATTTCGTAGCTCGGGTTTGTCGGCACACTTTTTGATTATTTTGTAGAAGGGATTGCCGTAAATAGTAGCCGCAGCTAAGAACGATGGTTTCAAATACTAGCCACAACTATGATTTAAAGAAATAGGGTAGGCCTAAATGAAATCAATTTGATTGTTTACGAGAAATTCGTGTTTAAAGCCGAAGAGTCATTCTGCGCACATCATCGGCGCATTGATGCTGCCGAACTTATCGTGTAATCATCAGAACATCACTTCAGGCATCTCATGTACACAACTGCTTTAATCAAGTCAATTTCTATCAATAGGATATGACCAGTCATCAGTAACAGAGAAATCAGATAATTGTCAAATCTACATGTATTAGAAGAGTTTTAACTCTTAAGACAGATCAACCATCGAAGTGGAAATGTCATCACGGTGAGAGTGAAATAATGACCATTAGCCTGAGTAGTTAAGTGGATAAAGCCTGGAGCAGGCCGTTAAACAATGCATGACATAATTGATTTTTGACATTATGGGTCATCTAACAGAATAGACCGAAGCCCGCCCACGTCAGAGGTCAAAATAGACGGAACCGCCGAGCGTGGACCACCAACATTCTTACGCTCGTAAATTTTAATTTTCTGTGTTATTAGATTTCCGTTCCAACTATGCATTTCACCTGGAAATGAAATGATCTAAATTTAGAGTGGAATATGGCAATGGAATGGCGATTATGTGACTGCTATCAACAGAAAAAAATTAGAAACAGATACATTTGGTGGGAATATAAAGGAGCTAGAGATAAAATTCCTCTCCAATTGTAAAGATTATGCAAAGTTGAGTGCGTGGATGATAGTAGCACCTGGCAAGATTTCGACTTGACTGTCAATATTACACTTCAAATGAATTCTTATGGAGGGTTTATCAGCAAGTAAAAAATAGCAATGATTATATATATATATCGAAAAAAAGTAATAATAAAAATTGTTAGGCTGAGCAAAACTAAGTGAATCATTTATTATCAAGTCAATCAATCATATGATAAACACAGAACATTCAAATGAGCAAAAACCACTAGTATGTCCACCAATCATAGTCACGTAGGTAATTCTGTAGTATTTATGCTACAAAAGTCTCAGAAATATGTATGCGTTTTCTTGCAATACTCACAGGTTAATGTCACTGATTTATGTGAATTTCTGATTAGTTGCATGTACATGCAAAGCAGTCCTGAATATTCATCTGAAAAATATATATCCGGCCAAGGTGGTGGATGGGTACAAATGCAGCAGCGTGCGACAGGCGACGAAGTTGAGGGCCATTGAAGTGACATTGTATGAGTCAGAAAAACAAAGAATGAGTATCTGATATAGCAGCTTAAGACGCGATTATGTGTGCCAAGTGTCGCCAAAAGTTGGGGAACGTGAAGACAGATAAAAGGGCGCATGGTGGACAATGGGATGGCCGAAGGGTGACGGATGGTGACGGGTGGTCGTCAGGAACCACATCCAAACCGGATCAGGAGTGCATCATCACCGGGTTCCGATTCCCGCCCACTTATTAACCAGAAAAGCATTTTTTCATAAGAACACTTTACGACATGCCGGTATTTGATGCATCAACTTTTTAAGGGTGAAGTTCATTCTCCATGACTCGTCGACGATGGTGACTCGTCGTGACTCTCCACGATGGTGTGGTGCCATCGTGTTTTAAATCATCCAATATTTGTGTTATCCCTAAAAAGACTCGCCCACAGCATCTTGCAGATTATCGACCTATTTCCCTATTACCTATATTGTCCAAGGTTCTAGAGAAGTTTGTGGCGAGAAGATGGATTATTCCATATATCAAAGATAACCTCGACAGTCAGCAATTTGCTTACATACCAGGAAATGGACGTGGTACAACCTGTGCCCTTACGTTGATTAATCACGATATTCTCAAACATCTTGAGACACAATCTGGTGCTGTTCGAATGTTGAGTTCAGATTTCTCCAAGGCCTATGATAAATTGGATCATGGGTTCATAATGTCGTGTATATTACATATTCTTCCCTTTGAGCCATGTGTCTGGATTCAGAACTTCCTAACTTCGCGAACACAAAGAGTACGAAATGGCAATGAACTCTCTTCTTGGTCTTCCGTTAATAGTGGGGTGCCTCAGGGAAGTGTCCTGGGGCCCCTACTGTTCTGTATCGCTGTGAGCAGTTTCTCTGTAGCGAATTCCAATTCTATGGTGTATAAATATGCTGACGACTTCACTATACTGCATTTTGTTGACAGGTCACAGAATGATAATTTGCAGATGGAATGGAACGAACTTGAATTGTGGTCTGAAACTGCGATGTTGCCTCTAAATACAGCTAAGTGTAAGGTTCTCGACATTGTCACAAATAAGAACATCAATTTAGGCCCAATTCTAACTTCCGATGGTAAAGCTATAGAAACAGTTGAACGGCTTGCCCTTCTTGGCCTGACATTTTCCAATACCTTGACTTGGAATCATCATGTGTACAACATAGTGAAAGCTGCTTCTCGGAGAGTTTATATCATTATAAATCTGAAACGTTCCGGTTGTCCGACGTATATAATTCAAAAAGTGTATGTTTCGTGTATACAAAGTTTACTGTCATATGCATATCCCAGCTTTTGCAATTTAACTAAATATCTTTTTCGAGAGTTGATGTCTGTTGAACGCCGTGTGTACAGAATAGTTGGCTTACCGCATGACTCCTCGAATTCTCCGTTGTTGAATGCCACAACTAAATTATGTACAAATCTATTTCATAACATTTGCATGTCTCAGGATCATTCTCTCAGACGTATGTTTGAGGAACGTCCAATTCGTTCTAGACTCAAGATACCTTTAAGGAAACCTTTTACTCGCACTAGGCGTCTCCGAGATTCATTTGTAAAGTTTTGTCCTTAACACTGCTTTCATATACATGTACGTATTACTATTCCTCCTATCATTTCTCATTTGTCATGTACTTCCTTTCTATGTAATGTGCTCATTGATTTATTGAGACAATAAAGATTTATCTATTCTATTCTATTCTCGTTCATCTTTCCGCTGTAGGCCTAAATGGAAATTCAAAATTTTTATATCTTGAAATCTTGAATTTAAGAGCCTTCATGCATGCCTGCATCCATTGTAACATATCAGAGTCTCCAATGATGGTGCAGGGCTGCTGTTGATTTCGCACTTGCTGAGTTTGGCGTCTATATTCTGGGTCTCACTTTACACTTTCAGTTGCTTTTTTAATGATGCATACTTATAGTTGTAAAAAGATTGTCTAAAAATCACTTCAAATGAAGTCATAAGGACTTGAAATACCCAGAGACGTGAAATGGTTAGGAAACGACATGAGAAAATGTTGCATGATTGGACGATTGGGAGTAAAATATTTAAAACGTATAGTGTAGTTTTGTGCACAATATTCAAATTCTAAAGATGGGAATATCATATAAAAAAGTTTGCAAAATGTGACGAGAATCAGTCATTGAAAATCTTCTTTTCAAGATTTTCGGGGGAAAGTTCCAAAATACGATAAGAGAGTCGGGAAAGGCAACGTCAGGCGATCATGCAATCTAGGGTTCTTTCAGGCAGCAATAGAATTTGTAGAGGTCGCGGCAAGGCCTTCACGAATCTTGAAGTCGGTAGTGCTGTGTTGTCTGATATAATGTATGTGTGGATGGCAATCTACCAATCTCAAAACTCAGCAGTGTTAACAAATGAAAGCGCTGAAGCAATTCCTCACTCTTCGAGTCGCTTGCTTGTGATACCGTACCACAAATTCACGATAGCACTGACTGCACGAATTTTGCAGCTTGCTGAAGCCGTTTACCTGGTGAAAATAATTCAATGATTCGATTGATAACAATACTGAATCAAATTTATTCGAACTATCTGACATTGCCTGCGTCAATTGATGAAAATCATCATTATTTTTGCTGTACTTAGTCTGGAGGAATGTTTTATAAATTCCGTGTCACTTTTCTAAAACATTTGAAAATTTTCTTGATGTTTCGAAAAAATGAAATATTTGTTGTAATGCTTCGAATGTAATTTCTTAGAATGCAAAGGCCTTTTTCACCTACAGAAACTGAAAGACGGTGGTGCGCTTTTTGAAACTGATGCATGAGTTGTATGCTAGTAATGGTTTCTTTTGTAGATAATGGAAAATTTTAACTCGGTGTTCAACGATTAAACCATGTATAAACGATAAAATTGATTAATGAATAGTATACCATCAGGGTGGAGCAATTTTGTTCAAGAAATCATTTCTCCTGGGGTGCATATTTTGTCTTTAATAATAATAAAGTGTTTATTTGAAAGGAATGAAAATTGATCACAGAAAGTTGCAAGTTACAATCAATAGAATATACAAATGAATTAAGCTAATGCTGAGAAGTTATGAAGAATTGTTGTACAGATTACATAACCAAGGAAAGAAAGAATTCTGTCTTCTCAATGTCCTCAGACGCGGCATCCTGAAACGTCTTGTTCTAACGAGTCTTTCGGGTACGTATGCCTTCAGTGGATGACTACTGTTCTCACAATTTAAAAGAAGTTTGATACATAGTCGGTGTCGTCTTTCGACAAATGATGGAAAATTATCACATTTGCAGTGGTATCCACATATAATTCTGTGTGCACGCTTTTCAACTTTCCCCACATTATTTAGACACTTCTTTGACATATTTCCAAACAGAGGACATGCGTAAAGTAACACCTTTTTGTGTTATTCTGCGCAACTATGTAGACATTCCAAATGTGAAATGTTGCAGTTCTTATTCTGTCAGTCACTGAAGGCGTAATTTTTAATTTAGTGCATATCGTACTGCCATCCAAACAATTTTGATCTATTTTGCGACGTAAAACATTCCTACTAGATAATTACGAAGCTCATCCTTCCGTTTTTCGGACATGACATGTACAGATTGAAGATAACTGATTTATCATTTATTGATATTATAGCAATGTTAATACGAAGTCTATACGACACTGAAAATGTAGAACGAGCGAAGCGAGTTCCACATCTTCAATGTAGTATGCTCTTCCCGCGCGATGTTTGTCGCTCTAGGACACAATAGGCTTTGTGACGCTGAATAGGGACGATAGAAACTGACATTTCAGGTCAAAGACAAATAACAATAATTGCCTATTCAATCACTGCTAGCGATTGACACTGTCATATCGAGCTTCAAAAAAGGGCTCCAGAGATGTTTCCATATGATGAAAACGATGGCAAGTTTGATGACGATTCATTACTAAGTAACTGCTCTATTTGCATTCGCATATGATTGCATCGTGAATAGGAAGTTCAAGATAAGATGTTCAGCACAAAATAATATCCCTCAATTCATTCAGTGGATCACAGGATTTTTTTTGAATATCTGTGTCGCCGTATGTCGACAGCGCGCGTAAGGCAATATACTCGTAATTGCAGATATCTGTTGAGAATTTAATGAACATTGTTTTCGTCAAAAAACACATGGTAGTCCGGGAGCTAGCGTGAAGTTCTGCAGGGAACGAGGTAGTACATGAAACTTTCACATAGCATAGTACATCTCTAACCTACTGCAAAACTTCGCGTCTGCATGATCAGATCATTTGCTTTTCAGAAATAGAGAGGATAACACAATCCTATGTATTCCCAGTGGAAAAATTGTGACATTTAAGGTGTTGACTCCATTTTTTCGAATTTTTGCTCATAAAAGTTACACAAATTGGTATTTTGTTGAACTGGTTATTATAGAAATCATCTACAGATCATGATCTTTCAAATGAGTTATCATTCAGTGACAGAGGATGAAGTAAAGTGTACAAACAGAACTTTTCGTTAAAGTATATCAACAATTTTCCTCAAACTTCTATGTTAAAATTTGCAGTTACACCAACGAAAAGTGTCTGTTTGTGCACTTTACTTCATCCTCTGTCACTGAATGATAACTCATTTGAAAGATCATGATCTGTAGATGATTTCTATAATAACCAGTTCAACAAAATACCAATTTGTGTAACTTTTATGAGCAAAAATTCGAAAAAATGGAGTCAACACCTTAAATGTCACAATTTTACCATTGGAAATACATAGGATTGTGTTATCCTCTCTATTTCTGAAAAGCAAATGATCTGATCATGCAGACTCGAAGTTTTGTAGTAGGCTTGAGATGTATTTTGCTATGTGAAATTTTTATGTACTACCTCGTTCCCTGCACAACTTCACGCTAGCTCCCGGACTACCATGTGTCATTTGAATTCAAAGTAAAGTAATTTTCGAACGCATCCTTGTATGAAATGGTAAGTAAATGCAATCCGCATTGCGTTCCAATGACTACCATTTATCCTAGTTTAAAAAGTTGGCCTACAAAAGACATAAGGCCCACTATTGTATGACCTACACCAGATATCGCTATAAAGTTTCATAATAAAGTCAGGAGATTTTAAGTATGCATTTGGCAGTAAATATATTCATTAACTCATATAACAGAGAAGCTGACGAAACTGCAACTGACATCTAGACGCAGATGATGCAAAATATCTATCAGAATTTTTCTCTTTCTTTCATTATGAGACAGCTGAAGAATTCAAAGACTGAAGCAGCAACTTCGACCCAACCGTCCAGACCGTGTCCACAAGACAGAATGCGATTCCAAAATAATCGATGGTGTAGTCGAGGCAGTGATGAACGGTTTAGAGAAGATGATGATTAGATGATGGTAGGCCCACTGATTGATAATTTCATTCAGTCAGTTTCTGACAAAGAGTCTGATAATGCTGATGCATCTCCTACTATTGAGGTCAGTGGAAGTAAGCATGGTAACTCAATTTGGCACAAAAAAGATTTTATCCAGCCGGAATGTACATGTAGATGTTTGCATGATGGCTCATGCGACTTTGTCGATGCAGTATCTGCTGCTGTGAGTCCATTACAACTTCAGGAGAGGCATTGTGATGAGAGGGGAAGATTGAAATTCATAAAATATAACGTCTTGTGTCTAAACTGAAGGGAGACTATTTTATGGACTTTTACATGCAGTTTCTGCAATTTTTTCGGCTAATCTAGTCGCTTGTGATTGCATAGATATGTTTTGTATGGCACTGTTGTTTTCTTTGCATACTGTAAGTTCTTGCAGTGTACATGTGCAAGTATGCACATTTGTTAGAATGATGCTGTTGCCCTGTGACATGCAAAATGAGCTAAATATGTAAATTTGGATTACTGCGGCGGATTAAGTCATTAGTGATTGCAAAGTTTAGATAATTGATATAACAAATATCTCTTTATTTGACATAAGCTCATGTACCGCACATGTACCTGCATGTACAATTAGTAGAGTGGTACCGGGTATAGTGAATGTCTATGACATACAGTTGAAGCCACAGAATTAAACAAGTCGTTTCTTCTTCTGTTTGACTAGAAGGGAAGCATTTGGAAAATGTAACGTTAATGAAATGGCACAATCTGCTGACATAATACCATAGCAGTCGAACAATGAGCAGCCAGTTCAACACTAAACACGCCAAAATGTGCAAAGTTTCAGTGACTGTTATCAACCGGATCACACAGCAAAGAGACACAGACGATGTCAAGTTCTACAGAGAAGTTTGTGAACGTTTTTTTTGTGCGCCTGCTAACTTTTTTAATGATAATCGGAGAGCCCAACATTATCGAGAATACTTTTGCGCAATGATCTGAATTCTTCGAATCTGAAGGAATCGTGGCGATCGGAGCATTTTGAAGGAATTCAGAGAAATTCGCAATCGACGCACGACTATTTTTCCTATCTCTGCAAGGTATTAAAAATTTCTTTTGCCCATTTATTAAGTTCCTGCATGTGCCATCTGTTTGAATCAGTTTGTATTTCTAGCAAAGTGACACGATTGAACAATCTAATTCTGTGGTTGAAGCACTGTTGAAGCAAAGTTGATATGTACATTTGGATTGACAAGAATGCTTCAATTACAAATTGGCCATGACAATAGTGATGAGAGATTGTCGATTCTATAAAACAAACAACATGCCAGTATCAGGTTTGACGCCCGATTTCGACATACGTGCATGTCGACATTCTGAAAACTGGTCATAACATCAATATATATCAAAATATCACCTATGCATGTTTATATATCTCCTCAAATGTAACAAAAGCTTTATGTAAAAGGTATTTACTCAAGTCATTATCCAAATTGATGATAAGCTATTATGTGACCTGTAAAGCATGCAGGCCCATGTAGCTTAATTCTTCAAACTGAAATGACAGAGTGAAAAATTCAACATTAAGAATTATTCTATTCAAACGGTGATGGCAAGTGATTGCAATTAATTGATTGCGGTCACTAAATGATTGGAGTTAATTGATTGGCAAAACTACATAATTGATGATACCAATTAATGGATTACTTTCCCAAAATGAATTTTGATCGTACCATAATCATAACCATATCATACTGAATATTTGAAAGTAGTCAGAATATTCGCGTTCGCCTCTCCAGCAGGCTATGCATAGACATTAGGAATACTGTTTCACTTATCTTTATCTGCTCTCGCTTTGAAAACGAAGCTATCTACCCTTCCATATCATGCCCACAAGTATAATATATTCAAAAGCATGTATGAAAACATAATTGAAAACGCGTTTATAAAGACATGTTTAGAAGTAAGGCTTGAAGCTTTCGGCTTTACAACCATGCTTGTCATCAAAGTAATGTGATTATCATTTTCAGTGGCGTGGTTTTTGACCATCCTTGAAAAAATGGATAAAACATCGTTTAATTCCCCTGTTTCAAAAACCTGGTTTAAAGAGGCAGTCTCAAATGTTTTTTATATACAAAAAAACTTGGTTCAAAAATGTTTCAGTCAAATAGAAATTGTGTATTACTTAGCTAAATGCAATATGCAGTAACCATTTCTGACACTATAAAGCGCATTATTGAATAAATCATGTATAATCATATAAAATCAAATTCATCCCAACACCAAACGGAAACTTATGAAAGATGGGGATCACATTAGAGCCAATATTTGCATATATTAGCTTGCATATGTAAATCGCAATTTATAAGTTTCCAAAACCAAAAAAGGATTTTTTTTACAAAATTCATAATTGAAATTAATTTCATTTTAAGCAGGTAGTTTGCAATTGTAATCAATTACATTTCATGAGAAATTGACACAAGTCTATGCTCACTGGCGGCGCTAACAGAGTAGACGAGAAAATGACTTGTCCTATTCTCATAATCTCCTAATCGGCAGGTTTTTGTCGGCCGATTGGCCGGTCGGTTCTAGTAACGCCGGCCACCTGCCCTGCCCATGTCGACTGTTGACGACACTCATTTGAGAATGAAATGCTTAGTCAATCAATTACAGCAGAAGGGAATGTAAATATACCATAATATTAGAGCACATGCATCTCTTATGTGACACAAATGTTGCGAACTGTTTCATAAAAAATTAAAGAGGATTACCACCAACTTCTGCATGTAGTTAGAACTCTAATTTATCTCAAATATAGTTTCCAGAATCCTATATTCTCGCCTGCATGAATTTTGTAAGCAATTCCCTAGCCTATCTACATGTATTGTAAAATTATTCCATGCCCTAAGTAATTTCATTACATAAGATAGTTTGTATATAATACTTGGAGCTTAGAGATGCAGCGAATGATGGATTTCAATGCAACCTATGACCTACTACCCGAACATTTGACAGTGGATCTTGGATAATTGTTTGACGACACGCAATACATTTTGATTGACATTGTACTGGTAACGCAACATTCTTGGTCTTGAGACGTTCACTGAAATGAAAAATTGATGACATATTATTTGCCGAGCGCTTTGTTCCAGACTATGTTATATGTCAACTCACGATCATCAATATAAAAGATGTGAATTTGAACTGTACTGGATAAAGTTCTCAATTGACGTCGTAAGTCACTGGAATTCACCAACAATTGAAGAAGCAAATGTGTCCAGTGGACCCCGAATCCGTAGTGTTCTATTTTACTTTTGTGCTGAGGATATATCAACCGCTCATGCCCATGTAAAATCATCATTTTTGACAATGAATCTACATGTATTATTTCATTTCAATTGAACCAGTAGAAGTATGGCAGATAGGCCTCAGATCTCAGAGGGTATAGAAATTCCCATGACAAAAGTTTTACTGTCAGATGAAAAATGATTTTGTTCATGTCCACGATGGTGCATAATGAGTGAAATTCATTTATTCAATGTTTCCATCATGCTCGTGCATGTGGGCTATACTAGAAGATCGCAAAATAAGAATATTTTGTTTTCGCACATGACCGTGCATGATTGGTCGGCCTACATGAACAAATCAGCATAAATCAATGTTCAAAATGAAAGCTATCATTATATTCATAATTCAACACTAAAAACAGAGTGTTGGCAAAATTTTCACAGCAGTAATTGATGAGTTTGAGATCTCCACAGCTGTCTTGAGGGTCTTGCAATGCCGCAATTATGGGCTTAGGTTAGGCCTATTTCCGAGTGGCATGGATAGATTTAAAAAAATGGCCAAATGTAGGGGCTACGCTACATGGAATAAGTCGATTTCCTTAAAATCAACTATCTGAGGTTACATGGTGACAGCAAACATCATAAAACCGACTCTTAGTACAGCTGATGCTTTGCTAAGTGTCGATGAATTACAAAAACACCACATTTTCGCAGGTGCTTACTGATTAGTCTGAAAGACACTCAAAGGATTACTTGTATCGACTTGCTACACGCAAGCATCATTGTTATATTTAAAATCAACTTTTCTAATGATTTGATGTCAATTTAAGCAGGTAAACTAAGAATTTGCTAAAGGGGTCAACGGACTCAGAGGTGTGAAAAAGTTCGGGTCTCTGAGGGTTAATGATGCACGTCGCAATTTCAGAGACAAAACACTTCGCAACATCATCACTCAGTCAGTTACATTGCTTATCTCAGATGCTTTGTCATAAGAAAAACTTTTATTATATTGGAACTTAGAATGATGATCACTTAGAACTTTCTTGTGCATTATTGGTATCATTATTGCATCAATGTTATGCCCGTCTGGGTTATCATTCTGATTCTCTGCTTTAAATTTCCTTGTACATTACTGACTTTGAAAAGATAGTTGACATTATCATCTACAACTCATTAGATTGCTACCTATTGTACAAAATATGCTATCAAAATACGAATAATTGCATTATTCTATATTAATAGATAACTCTTGCTTATCCAGAGTACCGGTAGGCCTACCATTAACGTATTTTATGCATGCTATATGAAAATTGAATAATGTCTAGCGGCATAAGTTCACCAAATAATGTTTGACGATCAAAGTCGATCAACCGGTACAGAGGCAACAGCCGCAGTAGCAGTCCCGAACGGCTGGTTTTTTATAAGCCGACCGCCGACCAACCGGTTTTAAATACACCGGCCACCGGTCCGCCTCCGGCTGGTTCCAACTCTGGCATCAGCCATAAACTTGCCATAGATTCTACAACAGATGTAACCCGACACCTTACATTTGAGCTGGAAATGAATTCGTTACATATTGTCACCTTGAGTCACAGATGTGACGCAGATGAAGAAATTAAAACAAAAGTTTATAATTGGCTCAATCTTGTAATTGAGTAGAATTTTTCTATCAAACTGAAGTGAATTTCATTCTGTAAAAATCAACAAAATTTTCAAATTATTTTGGCACTACAGCTATTCACTGGAAAATAATTCAATATCTGTAAGAATGCGAATAATTTATCTTTCAAACTGTGTCACAATGGAATCTGTGTCATTTCCGTCATATATCAGTCACACTGTGATTTACAGCGTACGTACTGATAAAATTGCTTCTGTTTCATCATTTTCATAAATTTCTTTTGCTGAATGAATTGCTGCTTCTATGTCTGAATACACGTATAATACAATCAATTGCATGTCTGTAGAGAGCCTGCAGCTTCTTGAATATCACCTTTCAATACCAAGGTTGCCATTTTGCTTATGACTCTTTGGAGTACTTCACCTTCTCCAAAAGAACGAATTCTGGGATTCTCATCAAGGTCTATCAGCCGACATGAGAGGTATTTATTCAAATAATCAGGATCAACCTCTTCAGTGTACAATCGCCTTGTCATGCCAGCAAGACTTTGAGATAGAAATTTGATGCATTCTTGAGATGTCTAGAACATGATAAAATTCGCTAGCAATCTCCGTGAACTTACGTCGGCCCTCCATATCCGTGAACACTGAACAATTTTCACATCAATTTCTTGGGAAACTACAATTTCAGATGGTCGCTCAGCTCTCGGCAATAGCGTCGTTGGATCAGCGTCTTTGGTTCGTGCTAACAGCCCCAGCCTTAAGCATATTGCGGTTCATATGTGATCTGTGTTACTTCATTGTATTTTTTTATATCGTAATTTTGACAATCTTGTTGGATCTGTTGTAGATATATCTACTTTTATGAAGCCAGAAAAGCATGAAAATGTAGAAGCGGCCTCGGATTTCTACAATTTTCCTGTCCACCTGGATTCATAGGCCTACTTGGACTCCAATATATACAGGGTGTTTCACTGTTCTGGGTCTCTCTTTTAAAAAGGCTGGAATGATTTCAATGATTTGATTTTACGTGTGACTGGTACATGACTATATTAGTCCAACCATGAGTATGTCCACTATGTAATGACGGCGTGTAAAAGTTAGTTTAAAAATAGCTTTTTTAATTGCAGAAACCGTGTTGCCCAGAAAACTCAATGAAATATTTATGGAATTTTCTTTAGTTGGCCTAAAAACAAAATGGGTATTGACAGAATTAGCAAGAGATAGCATGTCATCTAAAGGAGATGCTGAAAATGTCGTCAAAATAACGCTTCCAGAATATAAATTTCGTAGAAAAAAGTTTGAAAAATGTCTGCTTCAAAATCATATACATATACAATACATACAGATAATTGCCAAAATTTGAAGACAAATTATTGCCCATGACTGAGACAGTGAATTGCCTAAAACTTGATTTTCAAATTAAATAATGTTAGAAAAAATGCCAATTTCAGTAAATCACCAAAATCTAAAAGGCTCATAGTTATCAATTTCTCTACAAGCAGTGAAAAGTATCAGACATCTGCAATCTGGGCGTGAGTATCGATAATCAAGGGCAGAAAAAAGCATACCAACAAAAGATTATTCGCATTTTACTGGCTTTGTTTAGAAAATTGATAATCATCTTGTCAAAAACTTTCCATGAAGAGAACAAATCAGCTCGATTTATACTAATTTTCTGTGTAATACATAGATGTATGCCACACATGACATTCACATCGATATTTGGTGGCTGCACGTATATCCTTGAAGTTCTTAAGTCTAAATATGGGTAAAAGTGTCGACATAAATGTTGTGATTTGTACAATGTCAGCCCATAGTCAAATCTCCACGTTTTAGGAGTCAGGCAGACCTATCCCGAGTTCTATGTCATATTGTTGATGGACATCCCTGATAATGCCCATCTTAAGAAGGCTCTTCTCTTTTGAAAATTAAAGCTCTTGTAAGGGTTTTGAGTTCTTGAATTTTCGAAGATTTTGGGGTAAAAGAATGGGTTCTTCGACTTCTAATTAAGGGTTGTTGGAATATCAGAAGGGTCCTGATAACTACCTAGGAAACACAAGCAACGGTGTCCTAACGTAGATTTGGGGCTCAATATTTAGCTACACGTTGCCCGCAGGAGTGTCGAACATCTGAAATCAGAGTGAATTTCAGCATGTGGACTACACGCGGCCCCGACGTGGGATTTTACAGATTGTGCGCCACACGTTGCCTTCACGAGTAGCATAAACTTTCAGTCAAAGAAACACTTAGTAAACAGAGATAATTCACTCCCCAGAGAGACGTTTGAGATGGCTGCATGATCTGTCTGTGGTTCATCATATAGGCCTGCGTTTGCAATTTTTTTGTAAAACGCCAAAAATGCTTGATAATACTCTTACCATGCATTTAAGAAACATATACTTTAGACATTATTCGCTTGCATCTCAAAAATAAGTGACACTAGGCCTACTTACAATGATTTTACAAGTAGTAAAGTATAAATGTTACCCACGCAAAGAAAGAGTCCTAAGATAATCAATTTAATTGATAATAATCTTTAGGTTTTGCCTATGAAGGATAAAAACAAAAATGTAGAATATATCATAGCCATCAGAAACAACTCTTTCGAAATGATGCAAAAACAATTTAACTTTAGCATATATCGAGCATGATTATGAAGGTTGTTGAAAATACAAATTTCCACAATCACAGATCAAGATAAAGCAACCACATAAATAGTGGAATGTTATTTGAAGAAGGAAGAAAGTGTCTGCCCGGCATGGCTGGGAACGCCATGGGGCAACGTAGTTAGACCAAGAAGAGCCAGAAGCCAAGTTCTAAATAAATGATTTCAATAGAAAAAATCACAGAACCAAAATATCGACTACTGAAAGAACTTTTATGATTGCCAAGGGTTTTATACTAAGTGGTTCATGTGGTAAACCACTTGAAACCCTTTTAGCCGGTTTCAAAACTCCTTTTTCAGCAGCAGAGTAATGACGATAATCTGAGAGCATGTTAGTGATCGGCACCTTAGATGTGAAAGAGAAATACTTGATGAACTTAGGGTTCTCAGCAATTTTGCCATTTCGCAACCTCAAGGCTCAAGCAGAATGCGTGGTGTTTACAAAGTCTTAGCGATCGAAATTCTCATTCATCCTGCGGGCTAGAAAGATCGTACAGAATAATTGCAACACTAATTGCATTTTAATACCAGCTTTTTTCATTTGGACTCTCGAATGCTCAAACGCTCCCTCAAAACTTTTTTCTTCTCTCTATCTAATCCCCAGTACTAATTTTAGTTCTGGATGTACTTTTTCTACAAGTGGCTAAGCAGTACTTGTATGATGCGCACCTATAATAACGTTTTGTGAATAAATAAGTAAATAAATACACTTATCAGCAAAATTGTTAACTTTTGATAGATACTAAGGCACAATGCGAAATGCGATGAATGTTGTTCATTTTTCTCTTTTTTCCCAGAGTGATCCAAAATGTTAAGCATATCTATTTATTTTATTCATTGGCTACGCCCAGTAGCGAACAGCGATGGAACAGGGTCAACGGGTCATTTGGTGTTAAATATCTCCAAAGTTGCATCTTCGGTTTAAAAATGGAAACAGACGTAAACAGCAGTCATTTCATTCAAAATCAGGAATCATTAGCAGGCCTAGTTCACATCTCCCAACATTTACACAAGTTCAAAACTCTCTACTTAAAATTGCAGCCATTCCGGGACTATTTTGAACATTATATTTTTTCAAGAGTTTATTTTATTTAGTTATTCTATTAAAATTGTGCTTGTAAAAAAGCAGCATTTATTACTTATTGCCACTTAAGCGACATGTCAGTAGTGAGTTTAAAGTACTCAGTGGTATTTAATGAATACCCGTCGAAATATTATTTAGTATTCAAGCTGCATGTCTGATTGCACTTTGGCTCCGGGGCACCATTAGGTGATCGGGAAAACAATTAATTATTGTTCAACGAAGAAAGACAAGTATGGCTTCAATGCGTAAAAGTTGTTTGTTGCGAAGGAGTATACAAATAGGATCATCACCTGTCGACACGGCTACGATGGGGACTCATCAAAGCAAGTTGTGCAGTCCCAGATGCAACTGCATTATGCATTTTTAATGGTCAGCCTTCACTATGCAGACAACTCGAAACTGACAACTCGAATAAAGGAAAATGAAGATCTTGGGTAACCGAGTCAGTAACATTTCTGGACACACCATTGGAAAGAGTTAAGTTGACTCCATGTACAGCAGAGTGTAGACGAAGAACAGAAATCAAAGCATATTTCATAAGAAATAGTGTATTTAACATCTTTAATTCCTATCAGTGAATCGATTCACTCGCGAATCAACATCTGTGAAGTATATTGATTCGTTCGTGCATCAGTAATCGTGCAATATATCGGCTTGAGCATTCGTGCAGTGCATTGATTTTATGCATTGCCGTCTGAGCCTGCAATTTTCGATTTCCAATCATGACAATAGATGCCTATCATTACTTATATAGTAGGATCAATGGCAGTGGATATATAATAATATCGGGTAAAAACCTCATGAATTGATACATTCAAGAGCGGATTCTATTCGAGAACTTGCGGAATTCGCACGCCGTCACAGGTTTAATCGTCCAACATTGTTTTCTAAATAAATTGTTAACAAGCGAATTAAGTTAATCCGTAATTTATGAATAACGCATTCGCATAATTGAAAAGGTGATTTCAATGTTCGATATTTTATCAATAAATTCATTTCGCGGATTTATTATTTCTTCACCTAACAAAAGATCGTTAGAAAGTATGTCAAACTGGGGAAATAGTTGATGACGACTATATTTACGGATGGACATCTTCGTGTGAGATATTATCGGGTAGGTAAAAATGATGATTTGCACGTCCCGAGTTATCATTCAACACTGTTAAAAAATCAGCTGAACAGAAAGTTCTTCTTACTGTTTGCGTCATGTCAGATGATAAATAAGGACATGTCAGTAAACAGAGATCAAATCGCAAGACACTTTTTAAGAGGAATGAATTAAAGTTCATTAGCTGTGGAGTGTACATGAAAAAGTAGATAAGACGGCTTGAGTGAGCGCATGTAATATTCATTAGCGCCGGTTAGAATATTCATGCTTTTGATAATTGAAAGGAAATCTGGAAATCCAAGGTTGTAGAAGTAGGTGAAAACTGAACACTTCAGTTGAACTATTTGTCGATGAGCATATTTGAAATTCCCCGGATCTTCGCTCTCGCTTTATATCATTGTCTATATTGAAAAATTGAATAGGACCTATAAATAATGCATCTCAGTTACTTACATGATATTTTCCAATGTTTTCAGTCTGTGTAGAAGATGATTTACATGCATAAATCATAATGTAAGTATGATTGTTGTATCGGTGTGCGAAATTCATCAGTTTCACAAAAGCAGTCTTACTCCATCAAACGAAAATCAGATAAAATGAATTGAAGTATTATTGCAGCCTGATTTATTGAAACCTCCAAAGCCTGCTGCCAAGATTTGACTCTAGTTATTGTCACAAGGCTTTGTTGCACCGGAATAAGGCCTCCCTTTCGAGGTCGCAAGCATGTTTCTTCTGCCTTGAATAAAAAAGTTTCCACGTTCGTATGAATGAACATTATTTACATTTCGTGATTTTATTCTTGAAGACAGAGTGGTCAGCTCACTCTTCGGTTACCCAGTCAGAATACTCGTAACCGCTTCACACGAAGCAAGATAGACGAATTCACGAAAGAGATAGTAGCCAGCAAATTCCGCAGTGGTACGCGACACCAACACATCAACGTCAACGCTTCTCTCACATGTTTTCTCATTGCTCGGAATATTACGTCACTCTTGTGAGTAAGGCAAGGATTTCCGTGTATACTGGTATACTAGGATATTCTGGTACATGCAAGGATCCTGTGCAAAGTACTAATGATGCGGAAAGTTCACAATTATACAACTGCATGCCTACTGTAGTATGCAACTTGTAGTTTGTCGCATTCCGATGAGAGCCAGCTGAGATGATGTCAATTCATTGTACTCGCACCTTGAAAGTACTATATCGTTTACTGACATAAGAGCAAAAACGAAAATTTTAAAGAAAAGCTTTCGTTCTTGTTTTTTGATATTTTCGTCTTCGTCAACGAAGACAGCACTAATCAGAAGTTATTCCCATGAAAGACGATGCTACCTTTGGTGAATCAAAACGGTATCAATCAGTTTGAGCCATGAATGAGAATCTGAATTTTCTTTCCTCCTCCTTTTTTACCTTTTGGGCTAAATATTTTCTTTAGTATGTCTAGAAAGAAATCATTAAAGCATTTCCTATATACATGAGCAACATCATTCCTTCTTCAGTAGCGAATTACTTGTAGGCAGCTCTTTCAGCGTCTTGCATGTCTGTATGGTGCAAGTTTGTTTTGCATCATGTTTCTGAGAGCTGTTGTCAAACCGAATAGCCGTTATTGTCAGTTGATATTTACCGGAGCAGGTCTTCGTAAGCTGTTGCGCATGTGTAATAGACAGCATTTAATAAATGATTCTTCCTTAGATAAAGGCCTACATGCATCTTATTAAATTACTGCTGACTGGTTAAGTAATTTTCCTATACCATCACACTAAAAATTATGCATTCTACACTTTATCTCTTTACTTAAAAGACATGAGTGAGGATGCTGAAGAGTTATCGAAATTGTGTGTCTGCTGCATTAAAACCTTCCAGTCACCAAGTGTGCAACCCAATTGGCCCAATATCTGGTAAAAATGGAAATCTTAAGACTTGTACTAATACCATAGATTCCAAACACTGCCGTATACACGTTCAAAACAGACGTCTAATATACTGTACCGACTACAGATGCTGATAGTGGAAATAGAATAAGACAATGGTCACCATAGGTTAAGGAAATTAAAAATGGATATTATAAAACAACAGGAAAATTTTGAAAGATTTCAGAGAATTGTAGTGGTTTTTGTGGTAAGGTAGATGTCCCTACAATTTAGAATATAATAATGAAATCCCAAACAAAGCCCACAACTGTCAACCCTATGCACACACTGAACATAGGCCTACTCGGAATCTAACAATATCGAATGCTTGACGAAAGATTTAGCATTGAAAAATGATGCAATGATGTATATTTTTTGGTCACAATAATAAGTCTGCTGCGATGTTTAATGGCATAGGCTTATGGAAAGTGTTGGCAATTCAGAAAAATGTTGAAAAAATCTCTGTGTCATGATGAATCACTTGTGAGAAGTAGATAAGGGTCTCCCTCTTTGAAAATGTGATGTTTTAATGCAATCGTAAATTCAAATAGATGATGTGTATGTTTTGTACGCTGCAATTTGTAGAGCGCTATTTGCGTATGTCCATAGTATGCCTGGTTTATACTAGCTTGAGAATTTCTCTGTTAATTGAAAATTAAATGTTTCAGTATTTGTACTTCTCACTCAATTTCCAAGTCTGTGTCACCCTCCGAATATATATTCAAATAAGTTCACTTTTAGAAATTTACATATTGTCGTAACTCACTTACTTACAAAACCAGTAAACATTTGAATTGGTTTGTTGTTACAAACTTTATGACTGACAGTTGAATCTATCGTGAGGTTGACCTATTTACGCCTAATGTTGACTTTTCATCAACTGCATGAAGCTATAAATTTGCATTTTTCAAATCTTGATTTCATTATTCAGTCTCTCTCTCTCTCTCTACCTCATCAATTCATTTTTCTTATTATTATACTGTTTTTGAAACTCTGTCATCTATCTGCTCTGAATATCGCAATATCAAGCTCTCTACATTTTAACTTACATTAGCATAGCATAAGCCAATAAACCTACATTTTAATCAATGCAGTCTGGCATAAAATGCGAGCATATTAATATGTGAAAGTGCAAATACAGATTTCTTGATTAAAAGGACATGTTTTGTTCATAAACTAGAACCTCACCGCATTTGAGTAGAGGAATATCTTTCCATCTTCGTTTATCCTGGTTTCGATGCTCTGCCATTGTGCAGGTCAGTACACAATTAGAAAGGAGAAAAACCAGGGTCAATTGCGAATTTGGCAAGTGCGATTGAAAAAATGATTGCATCAGGAAAACTGGTGCTGCAGTACTCAGAATTTCTAGCGTCGTCTTGGAATGCGTTATGCGTTCGAATGTCTACTCGATTTGCTAATGCTACTGGTTCCACGTGCGCGATGAAGCTCTGTTTACGCAAAATACCTACCGCACTGAGTGAAACAGCAAATACACTTTTGACGAAATTTTTATATCCTTTAAATGACCAGTAGCTGATACAGAAACAGAAGAACAAGAATCACTGATGGTGGCGCGAGAAGGATAAGGAGTCGGCGAGAGAGCAAGCAGTTCGGCGTCAAGGATTGATTAAATCACACTCGCTCAAGTTGACCTAAGTCGTTTCCTGATGGCGGACAGATTCCGCAGGTCGGTCAGTACAATTTATCTTTGAGCTCTGTTGTCACTTGTTGACGCACCGCCGCGGACCGTTGTAATAGACTATCCGAGCCGAAACTGAAGTCAATAATGACTTCGCGCAATATTATCCGTAAGCTATTAAGAATGTCGATATTTTTCTCTTTGTATCGACGATTTGCCTTGAGTTTGTAATCGAAGTGTAATTTTAAGGGACCGCATTGAAAATTCCTCATGAACCAACCTTGAAAGACTATGCTCAAGACAATAGCTCAGGACTCAGCCGATTAATCCGCGATCAAGATTTGTGAAGGTCTCTGCGAATCATGAAGACCGGAATATCTAAGTGTATGCGCGCGTAAGTGATTGTATGAATGGAACAGTGAAATTCTCGGAGCGAAGGAGCGCGGACCACCCGTATAGGAAAATCCACCACGCGCAGGACCACCTCACAGTCGGTAGTGCAACCCCACGCGGAATGGACACACAACGTTGTAATAAGCAATTATGAATTAACAGATTTGACGACACAATGTCTACCCCGAATGAAGGTGGAGTCCTAGAACTAGGTGCTTCGTGCTAAGTTGTCACCTTAACTCTATCCATACCAGCCTCTGAAGGACATTGAAATGCCGAGGATTCCAAACTATCTCTCTGAATATCTTGAAATTCTCAATGTGAAATATTTAGCGTGTGAAATTTTCTGATGATGGTGTGTTCATTTGCAACAACCTGCTCGTTTTCATGCTATAAATAGTGATTCAAAGTTTAAAATCATCAATCATAGAGTAACTATACAACAATAATAGTAATAGCAATATGCGTTTATTTCCCAATAAATTGCAATCGTCAATTACATCGAAGTTGTGCAATAGATCAAGTGATGCTTTGAACATGAACAAAGTGTTGGTAAAAGTATCAAAAATATATTAAAATAAAGATATAGAAAGTAATTAGCTTCAACTGGGCGGATGAATATGATTATAACAGCTACAAGCTTTCAAAATGAAGGAATTTCCGCGCCGACAAGCTCTACGAACTGGAAGTATAAATCTGCCTGATTCAGATCTCTCCGGTAATAACTAATTCAAAATGTGATTTGGTTTCATTGTTTTCTCGTCCCTGGTTCAGAGAGCTAATGCAGTTTCCAGGACATTCACTATTGATGCAAATTACTTCATGAAACCGTCTGTGAGTACGCTCAAGACGATCAGCGTATGTGGTAATAAACCTTGAAATAGTGGGACACAATGCTCAAATAATCAGTATGCAGTATTTGATTGATCAGATGATATGCAAGGTTTGCGTACACGAATTGGATACAGTCTCGATCCTGGATGCTGTTCCGACGATATTGTCAACATGATCACACCATGTCGCTTGGTCTTCAAACGCTACCACTGTAACATTTAATAGGTAGAGTGATAAGTCAAGAAAATGTCATCAAATAAGCAATGAGAATTTTATATCAAGAGATTCAGTTTCTAACGCTGATTATGCTCCTGATGTCTAAAAAGATATTCATCAATCTAAAAAAACAATCATTTGTAAATTTCTCCTGTGTTTACATGTATAGGCTACTTATTGGCGAGTTGGTACTTGCGATTTTAATATTCAAGTATGAAACGGGTTATATATCATTGCATATCAAAAGTGATGAAAATTTGTTGATGAGAAGTTTTTTCAAAAGAAAATTAGGTTGATTATCAAGGACATTTCAAGGCAGCATAATGATGAATACTTGTTACACTTCTTGGCCCAATTTTCAAGTATATTTGTTATGTTAACTTAGGATATTTTATAAATAACCTTTTATCAACAGAGTTTTAAGACTCGAGTCTAAACTATTAACAAAATGCACTCTGCGGGCAACAAAGTTCATTGTGTAGGGTTGAGTTGACAGATATACAGGGTGGCGCACGTAAACCGCCGGATTTTAAACTTTTGTTACTCCTCAAATATTCATCCGATCGTCATGAAATTTCGACTCATACCAGTTTGGAGTATAGGATTTATAATGATAATACCTGTTGTACTGAGAATTGTCACAAAATTCTGATTCTATATAGTAAAATGACATGCAGTAAAATTGACATACCAACAATGTATCTCAACATGTAAAATTTAATGATAAACTTTTCCCTTTATTTCCCCCACGTCTTCATCAATAATGACCAAAACGAATTAAGGTAAATGTCATAGAAAACATTTATGAAATGAAAAACATAAGAAAAAAGTGTTAGTAGTCATCGAACTTCAACGTGTCCTCCTCCATTCTCGAGGACGGATTCGAGTCGCTTTTGGTAGGCCGGAGCAGTTTCTCGACACATCTCAGTTGTCACTTCTTGAAATGCTTGTATGATGCGGTCCTTCAGGTCTTGCATGGATGTTGGCCGTGTATGGTAAACCTTGGACTTGACAAAACCCCACAAGAGGAAATCGCAAGGCGTCAGGTCAGGTGAACGCGGTAGCCAGGGCATGTTAGGAGATCCACGTCTCATCCATCTGTTAGGCATCTTCTTGTTCAACCACTCACGCACAGGAAGTCCCCAGTGTGGAGGTGCACCATCCTGCATGAATGTTATGCTCCTGCTTCTTCTGTCCGACTGCACCGCTGGCCAAAATTCCTCCTGTAGCATCTTGAGATACCGATCCTTGTTGACGGAGGTGTCGAAGACGAACGGTCCGTAGATACCTGATTGGTTGATTACCTCCCAGACGGTGGTGCGTGGCGAGTGCATAGACTATTGCTTGATCCAGTGAGGGTTCTGGTTGGCCCAATAACGACAATTGTGGCGATTCACACCACCATCCAGATGGAAGTGAGCTTCATCGGACCAGGTTAGTTCAACTAAATGGCTCGGGTTGTCATGGATGCGCTGTAGCTCCTGTTCTGCGAACTCCATTCGGTTTTCCAGATCTTCTTCGTGTAATCGCTGCACCACCTGAACCTTGTACGGATGCCATCCATAGTCATGGAGGATGCACTGGATAGTGCGGCGACTCACTTGAAAAGCATTAGATGCACGACGGGCAGATGTGTTTGGGTCCTCCTCGAAGTGCTGCACAACTCGTTCCACATTCTGCTCCGTTCGTTCAGAAGATGACCGGTCCCGCTTGACAGTCACCACACTACCACTGGTCAACAGGTTTGTGTGCCACCGCTTTATGGTACGGGCATCCGGTGCTCTCGCGTTCTTGCCATACTCTGAATGATAAAGCCTTTGTACCTCCACTGTACTCTTGAGCCATTCGCACCAAGCCGCGCATTTTGCTTGTTCTGCAACCGAATAATCATCCATTCTTCTATGTTCGATTCTTTTCAGATAGTGATTTAATCGTCGAATGGTATTTTATATGACATGAAAGTAACTGAACAATATTCACTTCAAGACTGCGCACAATTCGTTGTGCAGAATACGATTCATGTTAAGTTAATTAACTTGATCTAGATTTTCGATGTCAACAAAATGAGTACATGTCATTCGGTCAATAGAATCAGAATTTTCTGGCAATTCTCAGTACATCAGGTATAATCATCATAAATCCTATGCTCCAAACTAGTATGAGTCGAAATTTCATGACGATCGGATGAATATTTGAGGAGTAATAAAAGTTTAAAATCCGGCGGTTTACGTGCGCCTCCCTGTAAATCTATGGGCTGATCGCAGATATCCACTGGATTGTTGTCCTTGCAGTGGCAACACCACTGGAGGTCAACTACACCAGAAATCAATTGCAATCAAAAGCAATTCTATTTTATAAAACTTTGTCAGAGATAGATGTACAAAGAAAGTAAAAGTGTAGTACGCAGCTTGTATTTTGCAATGATTTTCCTATTTTATGCTAGATTCCGAAGGATCCTTGGAGTGGTCTTTGCTACACAGTTAAAAAAAACAGATGAAAACTCTCAAGAGAATGTCATAACCCTTACAACACAAAATATTCCCTGAAATTACTTCATCTATCGATTCATCAAAAAACACTCATTTTAGAAATTTCACAAAAAACTTCTCGATGCCAGTCGAGGTCCAAATCTCAGAGAGCAGCATTTGGCTATTTTTCATTACAGCAAAAATACACCAATGTTTCAAAGAAATGCAATGCAGAAATGACTCGGAACACGCGATCCTCCCATGTTGACTGCATCCTGATACTGTGCAACATTTTTATCTACAACATCAAACTGTGGAAATGGAGCTTCAGAATTAGAAAACCGATTGCATTCTTCGCATTGTTTGTCGACACTCATAGCAAACCTGAAATATGGTAGAGAATACTTTCGCTGCTTGAATCAATAGGCTTATATGTATCGGGTTCTTCATTTAATTTTGACAGCATCATATTCGATACATAATTTATGTCTTCGTCACGGTGATTTAACATCGAGTACTTCTTTAAAGAAACAGCTCAAAATCTTTTCTTATTCTGCAATATTTGATTAAGTGACTGCTTTACGAAGATTTCAAAACAACGATTTGCCAGAATCAGGATCAAATCCACTGAATTATTCTTTCAATGTTGACACAACTACATCAATCAACGATTCGGGATTCCAAATCAGTGACTTGAGGAATGCCCGCAGATTAGCAACCTGAGAAAAGAGCATTGCCTTACCCGATGAAGAAATATGTGAAAATTCGCTCTTCTTTGCGATGGCTTCTATGTAGGCAACGTACATCTCATCGCTGATAGTGATGGAACCAAGAAGTTTTGATTTCTTTTCTACGGCGATCGCACAAGTCATGACAGCGTCCAGTAACAGTGAATAAAAACCCACTAGGAATTGATTTTGAGAGCTTCATCATCAAGTCAGGTGTTGGCGAAATATCATTATCCTTTAGGAATGATTTGGTCAGTTCTTCGTTAGCCTGCATCATCGCTGCCCTACACTTCTCAGCTTTAGGTGGGTTATCTCTACGATGTGTTTTACAGGAAGCAAGATATTTTTGGGAGAGTTGAGAACACTGATGGAACTGCACCGGATTCCCTTTGGGGTTATGTCTATCTCAGAATTTTCCGACTTATTAATTCTTCTTCTATATAAAAGCAACATCAACGAAATGATTGGAGTATAAACGAGTGTGAAAATTATCATTACCAGATCATGGACATCCAGTGGTATTGGAAATCTGATAAATGACCTCTGCGATCAGTGCAGGTGATAGTATTCTAGATGTCCATGGAGGAAAGAAACGTGTGACATAATCAAGCGTAAGAAAATGCTCTTATTAACAAAGCTGAGCCTTAAAGTGATAGCCAATTTCATCAAAGATAATTTTTATCTCAATGATGTTTCAATCACAGCATATTTGAATGTAGCTTATTGGAAAAAATGGAATGTGATTTCTAGCAAATTTATCATTGTTTCAACAGAGACAAAGTTAGTGAAAAGAGAGTTGTCATTAACATCTCACACCACTTCTTCACACGCCCTATGACTTTGCACAATGTCACTGGCAAATTTTGACGCGAATATTTTTCAGCTATTTTTGAAAAAATGTTTAGTGGGAATCAACAACACTTTCGAGTGTGTTATATTATCAGTTCATCAATTTGCATGCACACAATGATCTATTTCGAAAATTTATTGAACAACTGATTCTATGTCAAAAGATTCTAACAATTGAGAGAAAAATCTAAGTTATTTAAAAACAATTTAGATGAGATATCATAGCATATCAAAAGTCAGAGCATCAGAAAAGAATAAAAATTCCAGAAACTGTGATGTTATCTTTCTCTTAAAATATCTGATACTTCGTCTTCACAGCCTGCGTCAGAAATACAAAATGAAGAGCAAAGCTATGTTGTCATGGGAACATGAAATTCAAGGTTCAAACTAAAATGACCAAAGCAAGCTTTGAACAAGTCACTAATCAACCTCAAACATGAACTGATCTGACGAGTTGTCACTGTCCAAGGTGAAATCCAGATAAAAGTGAACTTTTTGCATTTTTTTTGTCCCTCCCTGGTCTCCGCAAAGTTATTGATCAAGCAATCAACTGTAATACATCATTTTGTAGGATTTCGTTTGCTCTATCCGGCCCATACATCATTTTTATATATTTGACTGTGTATTATATTTTTCGTTCGCTTGAATTCTGAAAATACCCGATTTTTGCATGTCCCCAGAAATTTATCTACTTTTTAGAAGCCTGTGAAGCATATTCAGCACGCAACTGACCAAAGCTCTTTTATGCTGTACATAATTTCATTCACCCACGTTATCTGTGAGATAGCGTAGTTGTCTTGAAATTCATTATTTGGAGTTTTGGAGACTAAAAACCGATGTCCCCAAAATTTTGTGTCATCTCTCTGACGGCCTGATTTTCAATTTTCCTTTCTAGCTTTGCCAAATCTGAGTGGATTGTGGTTTGACATATGAAAATGTTGAAATAGGATGATATCACAATGTTTTAGGCCTATCTTCATTAAAAATCGATCATTTTTTTCTGGGGACAGAAAAATCACGAAATTTTCTGGATTTCACCCCAAGCATTTTTATATTTAATCCAACTGCCTGTTGTATTTACTTGCCCCTTGAGACTGCCCACCGTGACGAAATCGGGGACCTTTATTTTGAAAAATCATAAAATCATCTTTAAACTGAAAGGGAGAGACATTTCATACATCTTGGAAAATTGAATTATCTGGAATTGTAGGAGTTTTCTAGAAGACATCTCGATCTTACTAATTAGATATGCATCATTTGCATCATTACAATTAGTGATGCAAATGGAAAATTTTCCGATTCTCCGAGAGATATTTTCCAAATTTTTCAAAATTTTCCGGAAAATTTTGAAATTTATTTTTCGGTGATTGACGCTTTTTCCTTTGTTTTGGAGACTTGTTATAGTCGTTTGAAAAGAATATGTAATATTCAAAGACCGAAAATTTCTCTATCATCCCTGCATGTTACCTTTTGGAACCAACTGCACCCTTTCCATGTCTATTTCAGATTTCTCTAATTGAATTTCAGATATCTGTCAGAAACCCAACTTTGAAAAGATCTTAAATTCAACTGGAGAATCTCCAATTCATCCGGAAATGTCAGAAATTCATTTGGGTTCTGAAATCGATTTGGAACTATCTGAACTAGAAATGGAAGATGTGTATTTTGTCCTCAACGAAGATCGGACAATACACCAGAAGTTAGGAACTGTCATAGATATCCTTCCACTCATCACAGATATCTTTAGTTTCCAAATATCTCACGAATTTACAGTCTTTATATATCTTCCAATATGGTCGCTAATGTATAATGCTGTGGTGGAATTGTGCTTATGCTTCACATGTTCATCAACACATGGAGAATTTGTATCATTATAATTAAGGCTTAATAAAGCTTGTCAAGCTACAAACAAACTCCCAAATAAAGTGTATTATTTTGCTCCAGATCTTTCACATTGCATGAAATTATACCCCTTTAGTAAGGGAAAAAAATTCACCTTATCCCAAACGGTGTCTGTGTGATAATATTAAAAATGCCAACAAATTACCACAAGCCACTGGTGGCAAAGGAATGCTCCAAAATCCGCGGACTCGTATTGCTACGATTGCTTTAATCGAAATAATATGATGAAATCAAGAGTTTTAGAACATCCATTGATGTGTCCATGCCTCGGCTGTGGTAGTAAACGCAAAAATTATATCACAAAAATTCAAAATTTTCCATTTTTCAAGATGATGATGAAATCAACAGTTTTAGACCCATTCTATCGGTGTGTATAGCTGCCTCGGCTGTAGAAGCGGTCAAAGTATAGGGCCTATCACAAAGTTTTGAAATCAAAACTTTCAAAATTTTCCAAGGTTTTCCACGGAAAATTTTCATCACTAATTACAATAGTATGTGTACAAATGGATCTTTGCAAAAATAACGCGCAGAAACATTAAATGCTTTGGAACTTTTTTATCAACTTGTTTATCATTTGATAATAGGCCTAATTAGTGCATCTGAGATTGTCTTCTACCGTATGATGATATAGAAATTGTCAATTTCAATGTTTCCATTGAACGTAAAGGAAATTCAAGCCTGAATTCTAACGAACTAGAATATTGACATCTCACTAAACGCACACACAGTCAGTAAATTACTCTGGACTCTCAAGAATGCCTATGAACCTGCTTCATCACTATTTTACATCTTTAATCGTTGCCTGAATGAATCGTACTTCCCACGTGTTTGGAGATTGTCCCCATCACAAAAAGTAATTCTGAATACAGACCTGCTTCCATTCTTCCATGTGCTAGCAAAGTCTTGGAGAAACTTTTTATCAAAATGGTGCTCCTCCCATCTGTCCGCTCGTTGATGAACCCTTTCCAATTTGGTTTTCTTCCGTCAGGTTTCGGCAGATGTTGTAGCGCTCTGACCTATCTTCGACTGGCTACCCTCAAATATATCGCTCAAACTGGAGGATATTGCCGAATAGCCATGTTTGATTTTTCAAAGACATTCGATCGCGCTGGACTATTATTTCCACTGTGCAAAGCAAATTTGGATGCCATGAAGCCATTATAAACTTTTAAAGTGCTTTCTGTCACGCAGACTCCAACTCGTGGTTTCAACCAGGGCTGTGGAATCGGACGCGGAACTGGACCCGATCCAACGAAATCAACCGGACGATGACACGAACATGGAACCTTCACGTCCTCGTCCGATAAACTTATTTGAAATTCAAACATGCCAATAAGAAAAATCGAAGATTTTGTATTCATGTTTGCCTCTGGAGAAGAGGCTAATACAAATTCTAATATGCATTCCAATTGCCCATTGAAATGAAGAACGCATATAAAATTTGCGCTATTGCATGCATAGTAGGAATTACTTGCAATTCTAGAACACCACTCATCATTCACTTGTCATGTAAATCTATATTTTAATAAGTCTTTACTTACATAACCTCTTACATACTTACATAAGAAGAAAACTGTGTGGGAGATTATTGATTAGTATCCTAAAGAAATCCAATCCACATCTCGTCGTTGCCGACGACCCATGCTTCAGTAGAGCGACTTTTCTTGCACTTACGACTGATACTAGGAAAAAACAGAGCAAACATGTCTCCTGAATTGGCAGATGCAAGTGGTGTTCGTAAGGACCAGCAGATTAGTATGATAATTTGAAATTTGAAAATGTGCCTTTACTACACTGTAAACTGTAGGGCACTAACTTACGCACGAAGCCGAAATTTCGTGCTAGTTAGCGCCTAGTTAGTGCCTTTCTAGTGCCTCGAAGCACCAGTAGGCGCCACTAGGCACTAATAGGCACCAAACCAAATATTTGTTTGTCCAATGAAATCGAAAGAAAAATCAATGGGCGCGAACTCGACACTATGAACTTCGTGCCTACTCGTGCCTTGTGTTGGTTAGAATTGATGCCTAAATTTCGTGCTTAATTCAAGCGAAATTTCGTGCCCTAGAGTTTACAGTGTATAGTAGCATAATTTGATCGCGTTTTTATCATGGGATAGTTGCCTGTGTTTATAGCCTAAATATAAATTGCTGACGCTGACTCATTATATTTTTTATTTCAAGAGCATTCATAAATTGTAGCTGATTGTCAAAATCTATCTTACAAAGTTCGATGTTAAAGGATATTTCAGTAACTAACAGCTAAAACAATCCGATTATTTTCCTCGTATAGTACTAATTATCCATGTGTCAGCTAAGTTAGGCTTTGATTTGGCATTTAGGCGGCAGCCAAGTGTCTTGACTTTTTAAGCAAAGTCGATCTTGAGTAGTAACCACAACCTACATAGGCCTATACTTATGATAATTACATCAGTACTAGGCTACAAAATTCATAGGCTAATGTCGAATGGACATTTTGATGCTATTGTTGCTTTACAGATTGAAGTATAGGGATTGCAAGAAATTATCAACTTCATAAAGCATGATGGTCATTATTTTCAAACCATGGGAAAATATCCGAAGAGATGACAATGAAATATACTAGAACCATCTGAAACATGCAGGCTGCATCTGCGAGACAGGACAAAAATTTGACTTTAACATTCCTACTTCATGCCACTTTCCATCTAATGATTCAATCACTTACGGAAGTTGTCGCGTATGTGAAATTGTCGGAACCACCCAGCTTATGCAGCTTATCAACTAAGTTTATTACGGTACTTCTTACAGCGCGATTCTATTGGAAGCAACTTTTATTTTATCAATTTCAGCCTCATGATGACGAATCTGGGCTCAGAATCCACACATTCGCAGTATTACTTGAGAAATTCGAGTTTACAGATAAAGGTGGTTCCGTTGTAAAGCGGAACAAATTTCTTAGCTTCACTGATAGGCGCAGTAAATCAGTTTGGTTCTGATTCTCTGTTGATCTGAGAAGATGCTTCACTTCTCACAAAATACAGTGAAAAACGGCAATATCGCAACATATTTACTTGTATACAGGGTAGGCCGTAAAGGACCGATGAATTTCTTCAAATCTTTAAATTCATTAATCTAACTGTTTAATTCAAAAGAAAACGCAGCACGATTGTGTGACAGAATAAAATGAAGTTTATTTCGATAAAAAGAGCACAACATAACATTGGAATATAACAAATATTGCAAAAAAAGTTAAACATAGGAAGTAACCACGCAAACTTTACGAACTTTATGTTCTCTTATTTTCGAAATGACCACCTCCTTCACCGATACATTGTCGGATCCTCTCACGAACAGATGAACAAATAGCAGAACAAAGAGTTTGATCAAACCTCGAGAAAGAATTGATGATTCTCTCCCTGAGATGTTCTAGTCCCTCAACTCTATCGATAAACACGTAATCTCTAACAATTCCCCAAACTGAGAAATCCATGGGGGAAAGGTCTGGGCTACGAGGAGGCCATTCAAGTGGGCCTCTCCCACCCATCCATCTGTCTGGAAAAACGGCATTCAGACGATCTCTTACATTTCGAGCATAATGGGGTGGAGCTCCATCTTGCTGCCACCACATATCGCCGTCGAGCAATACCATTTCATTAAGTGTCGGTAATGCAAAAGTCTCAAGCATGTGAAGAAATGTTTCACCAGTAACAGTACCTGGGAAAAAATAAGGTCCAATTACAGCATTAGGGCAACTTCCAGCCCAAACAGTCAATCCTGGGCTATTCACACTTTTCTCAAACACTTCATGAGGATTTTCTTCATGATGAAAGACAATCATGTCTGTTCACATGCCCATTGAGTTCAGGGTTGGCTTTTTGCCGGCTAAAACTGGCTAAAACTAAAGTTCCGAAAAATCAGTCTATTTCTTCACGAAATGATCGACAGCAAGTTATATTTAAGTATTACGGTGCATGCGGGTTTACAGTTTCCAACTCCTATCTTCCAAAACATGACATTCATTCTGTGATGGAGCCACATGATATGTTTTTATAACGAACGACAAACGATGTTTCTTTACGATTGCTCTGCCCTTTTCTTGTGATTTAAGAACAAATGCAGACTTCAGCACCATTTTGGCTCTTTGGTTCATGTAACAGAAGTTGTTACTCGCAGAATTATCATCAAATGAATGAAAATGAATATATGAATGTAACTGGTTTATACATGGAACTAAATTAAGCAAGCCACTTCTTCATGTGGACGAGCTTCAATAATCTCACTGTCATTCTTCTAGGTTGAGAGTGTTCAGCAAGAATGTATGGTGTATTTTAATAGTAGCTTAGGTTTCATCAGATCTAGATTCGAACCCAGGTCTCATGAACGCAGAGAAAACACTCTATCAAAAAGTCTCTTCACCGGAAAATCTCACCTCCCAAATCAAGCAATGTGCAACAGTTACTTAGAATACACTTCTACTATTTTTAGAAATAATGCTAAAAATAATGCTAGAAATAATACTAATGCTTGTGACTGTAGCAGGAAATCATGATTTGTAAGAACAAATAATAATTTAATAACATAGTACGCACCAGCAATCTTGATCAAGTGGGGTATAATGTATGTCTGAACAGCTTCAGTTATAATCTCAACAAAAGAACATGTGCAGTAAGCTGTAAAATTAGTATTGTTAATAGAATCTGAGAGCGACAAACAATTTTGACATTATTGTTGTATACAAGTTTGTTCAAAGTTCTTCAGATTTCCATATTTTGAGCTCAAGTCGAAACTTTGCTTTCGGTTTTAAATTCATTTAACATAACCTTTATCCCCTAAACATGTGAGGTTAAAATAACCATGACATGAAAAATGTTGAAGGGCAAAATTTTTAATCTAGTCCTTCTGGGAGTGCAGGATAAATTTCATAGTAATATTCGTGTAATCACAATGGGTATGGGACATTTGCCACAGATTTAGAAGACAAGCGCTATTCTACGACATCAGCAAGGAGGTTAATCGTAGAAATCCGAGGCCAGATTTCTACATTTTCCTACCCTTCTAGCTTAATGGAATGCCTGTTTTCGATCTTTTATATAGAACCATCCAAGTGATTTCCTTCCAGCATGGACGTCTGTTGCATCTTACAATGAATGAAATTCGTAAAGCAACAAAATGCGTGCACACTTAGAAGAATAATGTACAACAGCTTTATAACAATATTTTTTATAATAATTTATATTCTTACACCAATTCTTGGAACATATTCTTAATTGAAATGCGATATTGATAGGTTTGAATTCTGAAAATACGGCCTAAATGTTTATCGAAAGATGAAAAAGTAAAATGAACTTATATTCATCAATGAACTAACGTTCGGAGTGACGATGACCCCTTAGTCCCCAAAAAACTTAAGTATGCTGGAAAAATAATTTTATCCAGTTTTTGCCACTTTTAGCCAAAAAATGGTGACAAAAGCTGGTGGTTTTTACCTGGTTTCTCCGGCCAACCCTAATTGAGTTTGATATGGCCTCGTCGGTCCACAAGATATTCACGTCATTAGCGAAAGCCTGTTCAAAATGTTCACAGAATTCTAATCGGCGATCATAATCATCCTGGAGAAGTTGATGGATCAATCTTGGTCTCCAGATCTTAGATCTTTAATGATACGTCTTAGGGACGTTCGCGAAATCTGAAGCTCAGCAGATAAACGTCGGCTTGAATTACAAGGTTGTTCATGCAACCTATCTCGAACAATTTGTTGACTCGAAGCAACATTCACTGATTTCGGACGACCGGAACTTTTCTTATCAAAAACGCTACCCGTTTCCTCAAATTTTTCGATAAGGTCCTTAACCGTATTCCATCTAATAGTGTTTCCATGTTCTTCCTGAAAAGTTCGACAAACGGAAGAGATGTTGTTTGTAGAATAATATCGCTTAATACAGAATATTCGCTGTTGTACATCCAACCTATGTGCCATCATTCGTGATAATGAGCGAAATAAAGACTAACGCATAAGCAAACACTTGAGCGAAAATCACCTAATTAATCTGCACGCATGTGTCATGAAACACATCAGATACTATTCATTCAATTAGTCAATGGAAGGAAGCTACATTACGGTACACATAAGCACCGTCTAACTCTTCTAAGCATATTTTCTTTTACTACAGAGAATTCATCGGTCCTTTACGGCCCACCCTGTATATAGCCTACGTGTGTGAAGTTATAGCGGTCATTCTATTCCAAACAACTTAAAACTTTATCAATTTCAGCCTCCTGATCATGAATCTCGGCTCAGATTCCAAAAATTATGTCGTTATTGAGAAATTGAAATATAAAAGCAGTTCCGCTAACTTCTTACACGTAGTTATGTCGCAGCTCGTTGGCTATATGATAATTTTTGAGAAAATTTTTAAGTTTAAGTTTCTAAGCTACAGGCTTATGCAAGTTTTAACTTAGGATGAGTATAGGATATCCATCTCCATCCAAAAAATTGCTATTATATGGTGTGGTCCTATTGTTGAATGCATATTTGCATTCTCTACGAATCTCGTGACCCCACCAGAAAATGATGAAAATCCCGGAAAGTATCGAGAGTCCAATAATAGAGGATTTACGGTACCCGGCAGAGCACCATGAAAAAACCGCACGAGTGGATAGCAAAAGCAAACCAGTAGCATATTCACATGGCTTTATTACGGTACCTCGAAGAATAATACGTTTTTGTCAAAAGCACCACAAACTCAGAAATTTGTTCAATGAATTTAATAGAGATAGAAATATTTATATACAAATTCGTATACAATTATATAAAATACGCCATAAAATGTCAATGAATTCTAAATGCAAAATAATCCGCATCACTTTCTTTCATCAAAGAAAAACGTATCACAAAGAATAAGTAACAATGGAATGTTACGAGACGAGACGATATGAACATTTGAAAAGCAAAAATTAAAGCACCTTGGGTGTAAAATACATTTGCTTCGTCAACATACTTTGTATGCATGGCACTTGCTTCTTATTGGAAAATTCAAGGGTACTGGCAAATGACTGAAAATCGTACGCAACGGAGTAATTCACCAATGTCAACAAGCTCAACAAATCCAATCGAATTCCATGCGACATTACTTTCTTCGTGAGCGCTTGGATATACCAGGAACCATCCCTGGCATTCCGCCACGAATAATAACCCTCGCTGACTGAGTAAGCGACTAAAATATCTGCCTCCATGGGAATTCGTTGAGGCACATTACCAACAGAGCCCGCACTATCTGTTCGATCTCTAGACAACTCAAGTCCGTCATCAAACTTCATACCACGACAAGCCTGTACAAAGAACAACTTCGGTTTTCCAACCAAAGTTGGGCAATTTTTACCCCGGAATGGACTAATAACTTCGTCTAACTTAACAAGACCATCACACATGAATATTTGGCCATCCTTCTCACCATGAGTTAAAACGAACACAGCAATACAGTCAGCATCTGAATGATCTTCCTTAGAAAGCTCTGAGACAAGAATTCTAAAGCTTAATGTCGTTAAATTGACATATTTACGACATTCAAATCCCAAAAATGAGAACGATGTAATGATATTGTTCACATCAACATCAGACCCTAATCGGCGTTGCATTTGAGTTTCTGGGGTAAATGCATCGTTCGAAATAATAACACAAACTCCTCGCCGTGGATAATCAGTCTTATATGAAATGACGCTTTGATCATTTTCCATTGATGACTGTGTTAATTTTTCGTTGGACGACACGGATGCACTCGATGCATTCACATTAGTTTTCGTGATGTAAAGTAAAGTTGATTCTGGCAAATATTTGTTATTTTCTTCGGAGAGCGCTCTTTCTTTTGATGTAATTGGTGACACAATGGCATGATCAACTTGAGATGTTCCGACTGCGGGTGCTATTCGAGTTGGATTCGACTTCTTTCGCCGACGACCGCCATCAACGTGATCATAATCAAGGGAGTCGAAAGTATCATCCATCTTCTGAAAGGAAATATTGAACTTGAACTAATGCAACAAAATACATTCATTATTGAGCATCAACTATATAACGCTTGCATGCAAAAATTTGCAATAATTGCATTTCTAAAGCAGAGATGAAATAATGTGGAGATCAGGGTTAGCATGGCATACATTACTGATTTAAATCGCGATATAAATTGCTTGATTTCTTTGAAAAATCGTCATTCGCGATTATTAATCGAATTCAATTTCATATTCAATCGTTGGTGTTAATTGATTCAACAGACACAGAAATTGATACCTCGTCAAAAACAATGCATACAGAATTACATTGCTTAATCATCAGAGACCTGAGGGCGAGTCCAGTGGTACCAGGTGTTACCAGAGTTGGAAAAGACGGAATTGGAATTGGAATTGACGATATTTAAATCTACTGGAATTGGAATTGACCTTGATAAACCTCAATTCCACTTTTTCGATAGACTTGTGATAAATCTATTTGTACAAAAATTGAAATCACAGTATTCGGCCGTTGTGTTAACTGTACGCAGAGATAAGAGAGATAGATCGACAGACCTAGTATTTTTTCTATTGTTGAATAAAGGGTGCTAATTGTGACTTTGATGGGCCTACAGCCCCCGGACAATGTTAATTCAGTAAATTAAGCAAACAATGAAAAGATAATCATCTTTGTTAAATCTGTTATTTACTTATTTATCATGTAAGATAATTAATCAAAGTAAAACGATTGTTGAATTTAGTTATTGATTGGATAAGCACAAAAATTGGAGATTGACGTAATTGTTGTACACACGAAAAAATCGGTTCGGAAAGAGGAAAATTAACCCTGCATTAAAGGGCAGCCTGTCAGTTCAAATCACAATATAGACAGTGTCAACAAATTATTCTAATAATTAATGATTCAATTAAAATGACATGAAATATTATTCAACTTCCAATCACAACAATTGACAATATTAATTTTCAAGACTATAATTATACAAATACGATACTCAACGATAAAAGAAAAACTTTGAACTTGTAGTTCACTTCTTGATGTTGAATTTACTTCAATTCGATCGGACTCACTTATACCAAAATAATATCATAAATATCAGTGTCACTTATACCGTCAATCTTCAATCGCGCTCGTTGATGTACGTGTTGCCGCATACGCTACTGTGTTGTTGTTCGCTGGTAGGCAGTTGTAGTTGTCACTTCTGTAGTCAAGTTACACCGCGAGAGCACGGAGTTCTTCTAACAGCTACTGAAGATGTCGTATGTGTTGTTGTTGGTAGCTGTTGTTGTTTCAATTTCTCATCGTCTCTAATTTATGCAAATTTTTGACACTTGACGATAAATCTACTTTCTTTTGAAAATTGAAAGTTTCCTTTAATCTCTGCTCGTTAGCTTTCGACCCGATCACATTTCGTTCTTATCACGGAATTTTTAATCTCCTTTTTTAACATGGACCATTAATCAGTTTTCATGATATCATTTTTATCGTCGTTTTTTCTTTCATCAACAATCACGTTATTCGCACGTTGAATTTCCTTCTTCTGTCAGTTTACTAATAGATTTATTCGCATCTCTCTCTCTCTCATAGAAGTAGATAATAGTACACTAGAATGAAAGTTTGATATCTTGCCTATGTACAATGATGGCACATGGAAAAATCTATGGTTTGTAGATCAGATTCGATCTAAAACATTGTACCATAGTCAAACTATTTGCCAAGTTGGTTGTGGAAGTTGTTGGCAGCAAATTAATGCAGGATTTTAAGATTAATAATATTAAAGATAATATTAAGTGAGATGGTGGCATTGTTTCATGTGGTATAGCCTACTATTCCCTGGGTTGGTATATTGTGTCGATTTGCAGCAGTCATTAACAACTATTTTTCAAAATTCGAATTAAAATTGGTCCACAAAGTCATAATTGAAAGTGGGTGGTGCACTGGTTGTAAGAATATCTCAAGAATTCAATAGAAAAAATTCTAACCGCATGATGATTTCTCCTTCATACGGTTAAGAAACCTAGCGCTTTTGTCGAATAAACACATTGAAAGTTTCTTCACCGACAATAATTTCTCAGATAAGTGAATAGTCGCTGGAACTCAATTAATCATTAAATGACACATGTGATATAGTGTGATGATATTTTAGAAGCTGATATTCGAAAGCATGTAAAGATTTTGAAAATTGTTCAAAAATGGTGAACAGGGGAGCCCTTTCAAGTAAAATGAATACTCTGATATTTCTTGACCTCTGATTTCAAGCTGGAGCAATGTATGTTCTGCAAATCGACATTGCAAGTTGCATATGTGACTGATAATACTCTTGATAGATTATAGGAGCGATTTTTTAAAATGATGAACGTACAGAACGTCTTAAAGGATTTCTTTCTTTGTCATCCTGTCGCTGCAGTATTTTGTACATTCATTATTGCTTTTGTATATGATCTTTGGACAAGGGGCAGCAATCCAGATCACAATTTGGCTTGATAACTATAAATACAAATGAGAAAACATGGAAACCAGCTCGCACAATTTGCGTTTTGCCCCAACTTAGTTCCCCCGGCGTGTGCCATAATTTTCATGCAATTTCCATTCTAGGACTTTCTATGGTACTGTTAATTTCTATGCTCTCTCTCTCTCTCAGCGTTTGATTCTTTGCTGACCGTTAATTTTCTTTTCTCTTTTTCACAAGATGTTGAATATCTCGTTTACGAAACGAAAATGGCGTAGGCTGACCGGCTACATACATACATGTACATGTACACAAGAAATATGAACTATGAACATGAGAACGCACATAGGAACGACGCAGGGAACGGCACACAGGAATAACGAGGATAGGATGCGGGCACATGGGTTGAATTGAAGCGAGGAAACTTTAAATACATTAACATATACGCGTCATGCAATTATCGGAATTGAATCTCATTATGGAATTGGAATTGAATTGAACTGTTTCGACTGGAATTGGAGTTGGAATTGAAATTTCTGCTCTGGAATTGGAATTGGAATTAAAAATTTCAGTGGAATTTTTCCAGCTCTGGGTGTTACGACATTCGGTTTCCCTTGGTTACATTTCCCGATCGGAAATTGCAATCTTGCTTTTATATTCCTACAAGAAAAATGGTTCTTGAATCTATTTTCTCATTTTTCATGTAACTTACAACCGCAATATATACATGGTTCTAAG
Source organism: Prostheceraeus crozeri (assembly GCA_907163375.1). Lineage (NCBI taxonomy): Eukaryota > Metazoa > Platyhelminthes > Polycladida > Euryleptidae > Prostheceraeus > Prostheceraeus crozeri. The sequence continues at coordinate 41,435 of CAJQUW010005836.1, read as the reverse complement.
TTTCCGTAATGCACATTTTCCACATTCTCTCTCTCCAGACCTTATTGTGATGCTCTTAAGAACATTATTAATTAGATGGTGTTTCATGATTCCAAACGCTTGCAGCAAGATAAATACGTCACAGGCTCGTGTCTGATCGAACGAAGTCTTGATGTTCAATGGAAGTTGACATGTCAATCACAGACTCGATGGTCTTGGAATATCTGGTGAGAAAGAAGTATCCAAGTGACATCGATATAATGAAGGATGGCAAACGACGTCTGAGTTCCAAAGTCGAAACATAGTAGACTACACAGCCTGAAGAGAACATGAAAATATACAGGAGCGAGTACAATTAAGTTCGAAAGGCGGTCCAATATGGCTGCAGGAGAAATACCGACTGATTGAGCAGAGTGCGCAAGAGCAGAGATGCGTCATGCATGCCTGCTGATTAGAGATATCAATACAAAAATTGGAACCGAAGTAACGATTTGCTAAAGATCGCGATGGACACCTGTTATATACATCCGAGGAGACCAAGGAGAGATGAACTGAGTACTGCCGAAACTTGCATGTAGTATAGACATATGATTATGACACTACAGTAGTGACAGAACCTGAAGACATGCCACTCCAAGATGACGACAGAGCTGGCGAAATACAAGGGTGTAAGTCGAAACAGCGACTGAGGTGAAACCACACAAGGCTCCCGGTGCAGATGGCTGGCATCACAGGCGAGATGCTACATGACGGTGGAGTTCAATTGGCAGAAGAGTTGCTCATTATATGCAGTCAAGCACAGTCTGAAGAGAAAGTTCCTGATGAATGGAACAAGTCAGTTATAGTGACGCTGCCAAAGAAAGGAGATCTAAGCATCTGTAGCAACTGCTGCGACTTATCTCGGATAAACCACGTGTGCAAAGTGTTCTTCCTGTTCATCCTAGAACGTCTGAAAGCTTCTGTTGAGCCATTCCTGGTAGAAGAACAAACAGGCTTGCGTAAAGAAAGAAGTAGTGTGCAAAAGATCCTTAATGATGGTGCGCTTCATCGATTTCTCGAAGGCTTTTGGCAACATTCGACAAGAAGCCATGTGGGCAGCACTGAAATCATACTGAGTGGGTGCTAAGATTATCCACATTTTGAAGCGCATATACTACAGTACCAAGGCTGCAGTTAGGCTATGAAATGAAACTGGTGACTGGTTTAAAAAAGGATTCCAGACAGGGCGATCCCCTGTGACCTGTAATTTTACTTAAAATACCTGGAACGTATTATGGCAATGCGGCAGGGGTGTCAATTCAGGGACGGCCTATAAACTACCGAAGCCTTGCCGATGTTATATCACTTTTGGATGAAAGTTGGTGTGAGCTGGAGAATAGCCTAAAATTCAGATGCAGGAAGATGTGGCCGCAATATCAACACCGATAAAACGAAGAGATTAATGATTGTGGAGACAGTCACAAAGCCGAGTTTTCGACCAACAGTAGTGCACTCGAAACAGTCCACAAGTTCACCTTTCTTGGAATCACGACAAATGGCGAGGGATACGCAATGAAATTCGTCAGAGCATTGGCATGGCTAGGCATGGCATTCAGGACGTCAGCAGGTTTTGACAAAATATGGAAAAGTCACATGATTAGTACAAGAACTAAAATCTACGGTGTTGCAATCGTGTGTTTCTAGCGTGCTTGATGCCTACTTCGGAAATGAGGACGCTGAGAAAGACGGATAAGCGGCGTCTCGATGTCTTTCAGTTGCGGTGCTTTCGAAGGATTTTAGGTGTTAGACGGTTTCACCGCACCACCAATTATGATATCCTGAGAAGAGTAGAACCAAAGTTACGGCTTGTGCAGATGATTAATAAGCGCAAAATGAGTCTGTTCGGCCACATCTGCCTCATGAAAGATTATTGCCCAGCGAAGATCGTGCTGCTTGGTACCGCGAATGGCAACAGTCGTAGAGCCCATCCATGATGTGGTAGATAGACAGCATCGAAGATTGTGCGAAGCTGACCTACACGTGATAGCTAGGATACAGAAGGGAGACTGGCAGAAAATCACCAAACGCGTGATCCTCGCAAATCAGGCAAAGTGAACAAAATGATTTCAGGCACCAACAGTCTGTTTAGTTAATGGTTCTAACAAGAGCATTAGAACTTTTTGGTGTATATGAGCGAGGTTTTTAGTCGTTCACCAGTAAGCGAAGGAGCTTAGCAAACGGGACTTCCTAGTAACTGCCACTGAAATGAGCCAATTCTTCTCAGTCTAACATTTACTATGGGGGAAATTAATCCTCACATCGCTTTTCGCTGTTAAGACATAGACGACCATTTAGAGCAACTGACGCTCAGACAAATCCGTACTGTTGTTTCTGTTCGTGAACATATTATAAATCAATGTAAATGAGTAGATTTAAGATCAGACCAGACAGGGATTTTTCATGTCATTTTAGCCGGCGAAAGAATTTTCGTTCGCCTTCAGAAATATTTCACAAATTTCTCCCGATTTCTATAAGGTGACAACGTTAAGGTTATGGCAAAATATCAAATAATTATGGCTTCAAATATTTGCGAGTTATATACTTCAGGGATATAGGCCAATCACCTAGTTGATGAATTTAATAGCATGAAGTTGCCATCTTTCCAGGAATACGGGATTTGGAATTGGATGGCTTCCCTGCAGTGGCAGTTTTATGAATGTAAAAGTCGATTTGTCAGTCAAAGGCAAACAGGCACAATTGTTTTCAACATTGACAGAATGACAAAGTAGGCTTATAAGAAAGAATGATGGACACCATGAAGAACATAAACTTCTTTGATTCTCAATGTGGTCAACGAGCGCCAAGTCCCACAACCTTGGTGCCTTTCCAAGTGAACAGTGAGTGACTTGACTGCTTACGGTGAACTGAACGGCAATGCGCAAAATTAAAATGAACGGGCGAACTGAGTGAACGAACAAAATAGTTGAATGAGCGAAGGGCTGAGTGAACTGAATAAATGGCCTTATTCGAATGCACTGGTGCACTTGGATCCTGGAACGATATTTAGTATTCAAGTTTCGTATATGCATGTATTTATCAATGGAATGATAATTTGCGCCTTAATAAATGAATTTTGCGCTTCAGTAGTTGATACAATTATGAAGAAGGAATATCGCTCTTCAAAATGCGACAAAAATAGTTGAATTTGTCATAAAAGTTACTTGGAATTATGATGAATAAAGCTCAGTGGCTGCCACGTAGTAACTGGCATTTAAACGCTTTCAATCCTGAGCACATATTTTCACATTATTTTCTATTGTCAGCAAAACTGAATTTTTTTAAGATGATTTTATTCAAACATAAGATCACCCTTTTGCAACTAAAGTAACAAACGGCATGTATATACCACTATCTTCATAGTGCACATCACTCTGAAGCACTGTTTTTAAAAAATTCATGTAGTATGCAGTTTGCAGCAATAATCGATAATTCTTGCTCAACTGTTTTGAACAGTAATTTTGTATCATTAAATTACGAAAATTGTGTTGGAATATCACAACTTTTAGCGCATAAGAAGCGGTCTATTTTGGTAAGTCAATTTCATTAATAACCAGCTACATACATTAAAAAACCTACTGCTAGACAGCTAATAGAGCAACTGAGTAGATACCTAGCAATCTGAATGCAAAACTGCGGTACAATCAAGGTCATCTTGGTAATATGAAAAGTAAACATAGGCAGCTTGAGGTTATACAATTTAAAATCATAACTAGCAGTTCACGCTACCCTTTTCATGGTCTTTGAGGGAAAATTAGATATTGCAAATAGTGAAAAGGAATAGACGCTCATCTCTTTATCAAAAAGATTTACAACACTTCTAAACGTCTTATGTCATTGACCAGATTGTTTCTTTAATCAAGTTGCGTTTATTTTCTCCCCATTATGTCGCTTTTAGTATGCTTTTCCAGACTTTCCAGAATGCGGGCACCCTGGATGGTCGTCCGATATTTACGAAATGAACGTTTGAGGACGGAGTACTTTCAAATTGAGGAACATGAACATTGATATATTTTTACATGAAGTTGTAAATCGAGTATATTTAAAGAAACACGAGAAATATTTGACTTTTTTATGAAAGGGAAATCCTCCCTTGGGAAAAATGTATCGTCAGCCTTGAAATATTGGAACACACAACTTTTTAAATCAGCATAACCAATAGAAAAATGAAATAGGGTTCAAAGAGCAAGGTTAAAATTTATGATCTGAAGATGTAGTCGAGCTTGCATTTTCAGGAAGGAAACTGAAACAGAGGAAGAGCGAGTACTGTAACATCGGAGCCATATTTTTCCATCTCACTTTTTCTATCGGCGGTATATCGGCCGCTAATGCTCGTGTAAAATCATCATGTCTGACAATGATTCTTCATGCAACATTTATTTTCAATTGAATCAGTAGAAATATGGCAGACAGGCCTAGGGGGTCCATTGGAACCCCCCAGGTCTCAGAAGGTGTAGAAAATGCCATCCATAATTTTTTGATATCAGATGAAAAATGATTTTGTGAATGCCAGTAATGGCACATGTTGCATGAAATTCATCTAGTTTTTGTTTACATACGGCCCCTTCTAAACTTCCGATGGATTGCTCCTTATTCCTGGCTTCCTAATGGTGGTATGTATTTTATCCAATTGGCTCATCCTCGTACTATGAATAACAATTCAAAATTTGAAATCTTGTTCTGCTGACAGATTAATAATAGTAGGCTACTTATGAAATCTGGACTTTTAAATAGTGGGTCATGCAATTTAGTTTCAATAGTTGTTAGTTCCTATTGGTTATATGAGGAGTGTTCGTAATGGTACGTGTCGAGGTGGTGCAATGTAAGCCTACACTGATTCAAGCAATTTTATTCGCTCTCCAATTATAGTGAAGAGTTCGTGGTCAGGACCTGTCCTTAGCCCTCTGCTCTTTTATTTCGTCTTGGATTCCGTCACAGTTGAAATCGGTGAAGATATTTACCCATCGAGCTTTTGAGCACTGTTAATGAAGTTTCCATAATCCACACTGCTCTCAACTGAAAAGCTGCAGGAAAGGTGCCTTCATTCCAAGGGTCTAAAAATCAAGTGGTGTGTGAACCAAGTTATGATGGCTGTCGTCAAGGTTGATATGGATGTTGCCAAGCCTACGAAATGGACGTGGGGTACGCAGGAACGGCGTGGGAACAAATTCGCTGTAGAGCATGCAAGAAGCAGATCCACCTAGCATGTCCAAAAATACGAGGCGGTCTAACAACTTTGTTGGCGATGTCTTAAGTCTCAGAATCAGCCACTGCCCCTGCCCCAAATTCAGGTCATTACTTTACCTAGCACTGATGGCAACATCATGGAAACAGTCAAGCACTATCTCCACGAATACATGATGGTACGCATTCTATTACATGAGCTCACGTGAAACAGTCTGGATTCTTCGTTGATGTACGAGTACATGTAAGTTGCCGGAGAATATTGATCGTGTATCTCGGCTTGAATACTGAGGTCCGTCAAATTCCGTTACACAATTGCTTTTAATCAGGATCTTCAGCCTCTACCTTAAGTTAGAGCGTTGGCACTGTCGCATGATATGCCATAATTTCCATCAACATAATTCATTCCATCAAAAAGCCGATAAATAGGTCCTGAGTCATTCCACCAGCGAAAATAGCATAAGCAAACAACGACAAGCTTAACAAATGATGATCTTTTCAATACAATGTTGTTGTAACCATCGGATTAAGTAGTTCTTGGAAAGAACTCAATGGAACCTTCTCGTGGCAACGAATTAAAATTGATCCGTTTGAAAAGAAGACAACCAAGCGAACCAGATTAAGGAGCAGGTGTTCGTGTTTCAGAAGATCGAAAGCATTTACTTAGATTAATTGGCGAATTATTGATGTCGTACTTCGCCTCTCTATTGTTGCTCTACTATTTCGCACATAAAGAAATTAACGTTTGGCGTAGAATGTTCAACTCAACTGCTAACACTTGGAAAACCCGGACTTCAAGATGGGCATCGTCCAAAAGCTCCTGATCAACATCGGATGCTTCTCGATAATGTCTGCTGTGCATATTTCCAAATACCATTTATCGACGTTATACAAATCATTATTGACATCTCTTCTGTAAAGTTACAGCTTCATAAAGCATAGACCTAAATGCTGACCGTGAACATAAATCAATTAGACATCACTAACAAACACAGGACAGTACCGTTAGTCACTTACCAATGATCAATCTGAATCAGCTCATGCTGGCTCAAAATTGCTGTTACTTTTACCATCTATTTCTGCTAAGACTAGACTGAAGTTATTATATTTGACTAGAGATCGCATGGGTATGCTTCACGGGTAGTAGAGTGCGATGCTTTAATTGACAGGAAGTCTTCAAGTACCACCGAAAAAGACCGAACAGCTACCATAGACAACGATTGTATAAATGAAATCCTAAATACGAATCACGACAAAATACCAAAATGCCAACTAATGGAAAAAGGAAAACAAACATCAAGATGAAGTCACTTAGAGTTGGGGAGAGCAGGGTGTTATGGGCCACCCCACCCCTGTGAGCCATACTTTCCAACCTGAAAATCAATCTTCGAGCATATGTGAACGAAAACGTTGTAAATAAGAACATATGGTGGTTCTCACTACGCAATTTTTTTAATTATTTTTGTACCTTAAATGAAGTTTTACGAAAATTTGAGCGCTCTTTTTGTAAATGTGTTTTTTTCTCCAGAGCAAGGTATGCTTGAGTACCAATGGAGATTTTCGCTGTGGAGATATAGCATTGTTAATCATCGTCGCGAAAACAAAAACGGTTGGCTGAAATGCATTACACATTTTCTAGGAACAGATGCTTTTTTGGCATACTTGTGGTGGGAGAGTTATGGGCCACCCCACAATTCACCGCAATGCCTGAAAAGTCGCCAGAAAAAATTACTTCATTCTTCTCAAGCGCAAAATTAGCTAACAGGAAAATACGTCACAGTACGTTGCTGTGAAATGTCACCGAAAGTTTAAGTGATGTAAGCAACAAGAAGCCTAGCTAGTCGAGCCATCGAGTGAAAAAGTGTGATAGGAGCAATAGGTCTAGTTCGCATTTGCAGAGGGCTGCGCCTACGGTTTGTTGTCTCACGCAATTATTTGGATTTCTGTCTCAACGTAATTACTCGGATTGTTATCTGAAGCTGCAATATTGTCAATTAACAAGTTGCTTCATTTCAGTGTTTTTATAGCATATTTACATCTACACCTTTCTATGTATATCTCAGATATTTCCAAAACGATTTTCGATCTTTCCAAATGAATTTGAGACATTTCCAGATGGATTTCAGATTTCTCCAATTGAATTTCAGATATCTATCAACAATCTCAACTTTGAAGTTTCTTGAAGAACCCTGGAAGTGTCTATGGCACGAAGCGCCGGTCGTTCTCATACGTTTTTAAAATCTTTTTTACTCGGGTCAATAAAATACAAAGGAGTGAAACCCAGCGTAGTTCTTCAACTATGTCGCTAATAAACACCCTCTGTTCCTGACCATAAACTGAAAGTGAGTACATTTTCTGATATTACTTGAATAGAGAGTGGCGATAATTCTAAAAATGGATATTGGAAGTTATATATGGGCGTTTGTATTCTTTTCATCCTGGTAGACGTCTCACCAAGGTTCGGGACGATCGATTGATTCAGCGTCAGTTGTGACTTCATGGTATTTTTATTTCTATCAGAATTGTTCGAAATCGTTTGAATTCAGCTGACCTGAAATCTCACAGAGTTGCCAGAGAGCTTCGTTTAACTCAGTCGATGAAGAAACATCGCCTTGACTTTTCACAAGAACACATTTCCTGGATAATAGATCAATGGAAAACGGTTATGTGGCATGATGAAATTCGTAATTCCAACGGTAAAACAATGTCCATCCGTGATGGTCTGGGCCTCTTTTTCGGTTTATGATCGCAGTGCTTCAGTCTTTCTTGAGTCAAAGGAACGATTGAATGCAGACAAATATTTGATAATATTGGATGATAAAAGTTGCAGTACTTGATGAATACCCATCAGCGCAATATTTTTCAGTACGACTCTGCACCTTGCCACGTGGCTAGGAAATATTAGAGATAGTTTCGTGATCAGCAAATCTCATTTTTTCCATGGCCCGGTAATTCAGATGATCTGAATCCAATAGAAAACCTGTGGACAGTAATGAAGATAAGGGTCTCCGATAAATCCCCTCAAACGCTTATAGAGTAGAAGGAGATCCTACACGTTTCGACACACGAAATTACTCCAGCATTGTGCTTGAAACTTGTGTCTTCATTGCCCTCCATTGGACATTAGATTTTCAGTAAATATTTACCGTAACTATTGATTACAAAACTTAAATTGATCTAAATTCAATCAAAAAAAAGTATGAAAAATTCAGCAGATGGCCCAATAAGTAGAAATCATGACCATTTCGAAAAGTATGCAAGTATGACTGCAGTGACCCCTGAAAACAATATTCAGAATTGTTACGAAAGATTGTTACGAAAATCAGGAAGTTTACGGACTAGCATGTTTCTCGTATTAACTGCAACATATTATTTTTGAAAGCCTACACATTCATATTTAAATAAGGAACAAACATGCAGTGAGAACAATTGCAAGGAATTATTTATTTCAAGTGATGTGAGTCAATATTTAAAATTTTAAAAACGGCAACCTGCAGCATCATCAAATGTACATTAAAGGCACTGTGCCATTTGTAGCGCGAACCACTAAGACAGTGTGAGGTAGTTCTTACTATTGAAAAGCATAAGTTTGTTTTCACTCACACAACCACGTTGCCAAAGGAGCATTGGCACTTCTCACTGAAGCGTGCGCGATGTGCTTCATCAATGATACCGCTTGTGGTGCAGGTAGACCATCACAAGAGAAGATTAGGAGAGAAAAGTCCGATCTTCTTTCTTCAAACTGGTCTTTATACTTTCTCTCTTTAACTGCTTCAGCATCTTTGAAAGTGTTGGAGATGGTTTTGTTGGAATATGATGCGGCGTCAAGGTTCAGGACCTGGATATCCAACAACGCCGGTGCTACCCCTATTACAAGAGTGTCTGCACGCAGATCATTCATGTTCTCATCTTCAACAGGTTCACGAATTACAGGTTCCTCGATAGCATTCCTGTCTCCCCACCCTATTGCGCCTAAGTATCCAATGGTGTCCCGAATCTCATGTCTTTGAACAACCATACCTCGTGCAATTTAGTCCAAGGCTTAGGTCAAAGAAATCTCCACGCAGCCATCACAAACGGGCTAGATACCAATCATCGGTCTGCCATAGCAAGATAATCATAAGAAATTGAGTGACTGGTAACATTATTTAAAATTTCGGGGTTATTTAAAATTTACAATTTTGGGGTTTATTGTGTTTTAGTAATAAAATTGGGGTGAATCTCCAACCCCGGTGACATTACTGCAACCTTTCCGTCTGTTTTTGATTTGTCCATCCTCATTTCAATGGCAAAGTGCCACTTCTAGTAAAGGACACTGCCCAACGAACTGGAGGTTGTTTATCCGGAAAAAATGATCCACGTAGTGATTTCAAAATATTTGCAGTGAATCTTCAGCATGGTGCCAGTCAACGTCAGGAATTGTACATTATCACTGAGAACGAAAGCGTGCAACTCATCATTAAATAATGCATTAGGCCAACAACGTTAAACAGAGACAAGTTATCCCATACATCTTTGACGCACTAGCAGTGTTCCTACTCGCATATCTAAAAAAATTGGGCATTTTTCCTAAATCGCAACTTCTACCGAACTATGTATAGACCTATGCATATTTGCGCATGTAGGGCATATTTCGAATCCCTACATTCGAGTAAAGTGTCTCATTTAGAGCAGTGAAGCTCAATTTTAAAGCTCTAATTGTATCTGACGATAATTGAATGCAAATCGGAATCGGAACCGGTAACGACAACATTTTGCAAAATGCTATATAAGTGCAGGATTCGTTTTGAATTGACGTCTAAAAAACATACAGGAGAAAATTTTAAAAAGCATACTTATACAGATATTCTAATATGTAAAACAAACAATTTTGCCAATTGACCTAAAGTTTTATCAACAGAAGGTTTCAAAAGAAAAAAATCCAATTACTTTTAAAAATATGCGTAATATTTCCTACGCACCACATCACACTACACATGCATACATACCACGAAAGCAATACCGGTGCATCCACTGGTTTAATTAAAGTATCAATAGGCCCATAAAGCTTCTGTAACTTTATCATTCACGAAACTTGTATTTTCATGTAAAATGTTGCTTTTGAGCCTGTAGCTGCATTGATGTTTGACTTTCATGTTTCGAAGAGAAATTACAGCAATGTATAAATATTGCAAGAATATCTGGTAAAGTTTAGAAAAAACGTGTCAATTTCAGTAAAAAATGTGTGCAAAGCTATTTCTATCTCTTGTTTCCTCGTACTTCAAGATCCGTTTAATGAGACATATAGAGCATGTATTCTGAAGTTCGCATCAACGGATGTACAAGACAAACTGCAAAATAACATTTGAAATTGTGATTACAATACACGTATTCCAATTAAAGTTCGAAGGGACGGTAGCACGGGTAAAAAAAGAAGGAACCAACAATCAAATTCTTGTATGAAGGCTTGATGCTGGAGATGTGAGTTATATACCATGCACCGGTTGCAGAATAGGTTCAGTCATTCGGGCAATCTCTGAAAGAGGTTTGGGCATTTTCCTGAAGGAAATGTTCTGGCTTTCGGGCATAACGTTTCGGTTTTCGCGCATTTTCGGGGGTGAGTACGATTACTGCTAGGTGATCTCAACATAAATATATTTTGTCAGCTGTTAAAGCAGCTGAGCTCTCAGAAAGTTGTATGTACCAAATTTAATGCCAACCGCATTAAGTCACACCTTTTGTTAATTCAATGTGTTGCAAGTGCAATATGACTTCATTCCACAGCTGCGTCGTCTACCTGTGATTGAAACAAATATGCGCCGTTTTCCTGCATTCTTAACAATGAAATCCATTACAATCCATTTGGTGAGTCGAGCAGCATGAAAACATCTGCGATTGAGTTCTATAAGGGCAGCATGAGTAGTCAAAAGAGAGTGTCGATCATTAAATGATCAAACCTTCAAAATTTTGCCCAGATAGAACCTTCCTACAAAATACACCCCACAAAAATAGGAGGAGATAATAATATGAGATTATATAAAACACTGAAGAATAGAAGGATGTCTGTGAGGCCTACCCTTAAAGCTAGGTAATAAGCTTCCTTCGTTAAGTAAAATCATTTTCTCAACAGCGTCAGCTAACAAACAGCACCAGGGGGAAACAAAACAAACAACGAATCGAAGCACAAATTGATAAATATTTCTTGCTATACAGCAAGATTTATAATCTCTTGTATCTGAGAATCCTAGAAGTGGTAATAGAGAAGATAAAATATTGTACTGTCTCAGTCGGTGTAATAGCCTACACCATGTTACTGACGACAAGCATGAGGTATTGAAATGTTCAATTGTGCTCTGTGGATTCCTTTCGATAAGGCAAAACATCCAAAGATTCAAAGTTCACTAGCAGTAATGATTATATTATGATAATTAGAACGCAATAAAATCAAAGGCAACTACTTAGTAGTAACATATTTTATTCATATTGTTTTCAATCGAGAAATTTCATTATCTGGACAGCAGTCAATCAAGAACACGATCATTCAATCAATTACTAATTTTTTACGCTATTTTGGAGGGCATCTCACTCAACTGTTTTTGTTGAAGTTCATCCCTCGCACCTCCACAAATCTCACACTGACAACAAAAATGTCAATTGTAAAAGAAAAAAGAAGTGTCATTTCCCTCCGTTCGCCTTCTGTTTTCTTCTTTCTGCCGCTCTAAGATGTTCATCAACATTATCAACGAATCCTATTTTGATGATAGAGCTTACATAAAGATTCCCATTCATTTCATGAACTAGCAAAACATTTTTCTTTCGAGGCAACTCAATAAGGAGGCCAGCGGCGGATGGCGGAAAATACTGTCGAGTGCAGTTTTCCAACTCTACAAAAGAAAACCCCATAAAGTGGGAGTGCTTTTGAACGTCACTTCTAAGATAAAGAGGAATTATTTAAAAAAAAACCATGTGGAGTAGTATATTTTGTGAGCATTGTACAAAAGACTACAAAATCAAACGCGTTATATATAATATTCATGTGCTTTTTCTTCATATTAATCTGCAGTGCACTTCTACAATAAATCTAAGCACTAAAACAAACTTCTGCTACAACTTCTACTTTGCCAAGCACTACAAACAACAACTCCTGCCATTGCATACTAAAACAAATACTAGAACTCACTAATTTTGCAAATTTAAATTGCCGATGGTGCCCAGTTATAATGGTGATGCTGCGACACTATAGAGTATTCATGATCATGCAGTTAAAAATAATCAAGTTTGATGCAGAGAAAGGCAAATTCTTACTTTTTCTACCAGGAATTTATTTAAAGCCACTTGACTTTTAGCACACTTAAAATGAGCTAAATGCATTATCAATATAAATATTCAAATAATTAAACTGTCAGCTGACTAATCTCTTTCTTTACTGCCTTATTGCCTTGTTACGTATTCGACTTTGAAAACGCATTTGCAAATGTTTAGAAAAATGTTCCATGATTGGTCTGTTTTTTAATCAGTAGTATACTTTATTTACTGAATTGCAGTTATGGCTTACAAAACTTCAAATCAACTGATGAATTAAACAACTACCTCGAAATACAAGTAACTTTGCTACTTTATTCAAACCAAAGAGGTTTAATAGGGAAACTAGAGCGGACAGAAAGGCCTTTTACAATAGAGACTGATGGCACCACGCAATTTAATGATAAAATTTCAGTTTAACAAGACTTTTTCTATCGGTTTGTTTTACCGACGATAAGTGGCTACTAACTAATTTATCAGTAATCGTATAATATTGAAATTTATGAGATGTTGTGAAGGATCATCGAAACGAGAATTTATTATCATTGCACAGGTAGTTTAAGTAATTAAATAATCAAGCATTAAGAGTAGTTAAAATTTGATTGTATGTAGTACTTTGAAGTATTTATTCAATTGCGGATAGCGTGCTGCAATTTGAAAGTGGAACGCAATAATTGAAATTATTAGTCCGCGCTCGACCCACTACGACAAATCTTGATTAGTGAATTTTACACCATTGTTTCTTATTAGCATTTGAGGACATCACTCATTTTTCTACATGTTATCCAGGCCAGTTACGTGAAGACAGTTACACACTTATACCCTCGCCATGAATTGATCCATTTCGTGTTCAAATGTTTGCAACAATGATGTAGTGTAGATATATTGAATACTCAAATGGCTTGCACTTGAAAATGTTGTTCCATCAGTTGAGGACACCATAACACTTGTCGAACACATCAAAAAGAATTCCTCATTGACGCCAGATTGGTTTTGATCAAGAATTAAAAAAAACAGCAAAGTACCGTTGTTGTAAAAGGCATGGCAATTCCATAAATAACATAGTCCCTCATTTGCTGTAAGCGCACTTCATATCACCTCGCTCTGTTGGATATTCTCCGACAATAATCGTACGATGAGATAAGTGGCTGATCCACCTATTAAAGGAGTCTTTATTGTCTCGGTTTACTGCAAGGTGGAGGCCATTCGATGAATACAGGACTGCCAAACCTGCGCGATGAACGCACGCTGTGTGTGTGTTGGAACTGATGCATACCGGTTCCCTTGATGTTCTCCAACGAGTTACTAACATATTGTTACACTTATCAGTGTGTGTTACCGGCGCGCGTCTGTTACCAGGATTGCGTGATGATGTGCGTGCCAGCGGTGTCGAAATTCATTGCAGAGAAATTGCCATGACCTTGGGCGCGACTGTATCTGCCAACTGCCAAGCCATGAATTTCGCCAACCATTTTGAGTCTGTAGTGCAACCCGTAACAAAATTAAATGCAGTTTGGCTGACTTAGCAGCCACTTGTACACATGGACGTGCTTTTCCGCTTTAAATACGTCATTTCGAACATTTATTATTCCGCGTCTTGCATCAAAAGTGGATAAGCGCAGTTCGAGTATTGAAACCATGATTGAAGCATCGGAATAAGAAAAACCGACAGGAAAATTTTCCAGCCATTAAATAGAAAAGTATCAGTCCTTACATTTAGTATTGATAATATCAATTTTCCAAGCGAATTTGATGAATTCGCCGAGTACTAACACCCCACGTTTTCCAAATGTCTAAAATCCGGTAAAACTCGCAAAAAAACTTCAGATACGTATTTTGAATATTTTCTAACCCACATACAAAAAATATGCAGATTCGACAAGTACTTTTTGAATTAGAGAATCGATGACGCGTGAAGTGTAGCGATTGTCAGCAGTACTGTTCGACGTATTACTGTTACTCGTGTGAGCAATTGTTCTGCTTTCTGTCTCCGTCTCATCCATTACTATTTGAAATCTTCCCACGACCACAACCCCACCAACACATTCCTTATAATAATTAAGCACCACACACAATGGAAAGGATGTGGTTCCGGATCATCAATCACATTCTAACAAATCTAACTGCAAACGTTGTCAGCGACCATGCTTTGTTGACCTAGTGCTATCTACTCTGACGATGAAGGTCAGGCGGAAGTTAGATCAAGCTGCTGACATCGTCTACAACTCCACGCACGTCATCGTCTCTACTTTCAAAAAGTACCTTTTCAGATTTGGCATAAAATTCTGCATGTAGGTAGACAAATATACAGTTCTCAAAATACGTGTCTCTGAAGTTTTGTGATGATTGATTCCACTTCTACGGAATTGTAGAACAAATTTTGAAAACGTGGGGGGAGGATAGAAAACCGACAAGTAACCTAATTCGTCCTTACAGATAAATATTCGATATTCATCGGAAAAACAATAAGGTTTCGCATTTTTTCCCTTAGACGCTAACATTGAGCTCATACCAGGAGGTTCCGTTTTGTAATCAGTTTATGGGTCCGAAGTAGAAATCATCTGTTGGTTACTGTAATTTTGATATCGGTAAAAAAGACACGGAACGTTATGAATGGGAA
The DNA here is from genome assembly GCA_907163375.1 of Prostheceraeus crozeri. Lineage (NCBI taxonomy): Eukaryota > Metazoa > Platyhelminthes > Polycladida > Euryleptidae > Prostheceraeus > Prostheceraeus crozeri. The sequence continues at coordinate 26,335 of CAJQUW010005836.1, read as the reverse complement.
TATAGTATTCATTACAAAAGAATTAAGTACTACTATGGTGTTACCCCCCCGTTTTCTAATTTGTGTAATATCCGTCAATGAAAATGAATTAACCTTTTTCACTAACTGGATAAGGCCCCTTTTAGCAGTCATTCCCTCAAAATACGGCAGGCATACCAGGTATGCCATGGATAAGCATCATTACAAAATTACGGTAAAGCGAATCTGGCATACCAGGTTATGCCTTGAACAAATCAATCCCCTCTAAAATACGGTAAGGAAATCTGCGCCATACCTGGTATGCCAGATTCATGTTTTTAGATGCGAGAAATCAGTGTTTTATCGTCATTTGTGCACATATCTCTAGATATTGACTTAGGGAAACCACATCCACCGTAGAATAGATTGCGCTTTGAACAATAACAAGTTCGTCGGAATCGGCCGTATGTATAAGTCGCTTTTGATTGGATAAATTTGCACTCAACAGCGTTTGCTGGGTCAAATTAGGCGGGAGAACACGCATTCATTTCTGCATTTAGTACAACCAAGGATCATGTCGCCGATCTTCAAGATGCTGCCATAGTCCCTTAGCGCAATTAACAATTTATTCCATCACCCGGCGCACAAGTCCCATCAATTTCAGATGAAGAAGCCGACATATTCTGATGAAGAAGGTGGAACGAAGACAGTTCTAGTGAGGATGAGGCTGAAATCCAAATCCTGGGTGATTGGCATTTTGTTGAACCAGATAGAGACCCGCGTTTGACTGATATTGCCTGAATTCTTAGACACGACCTGGCATAAACCCTTTACCCTTGATGTTCCTGAAAATGTTTGAAGATATTTAAATTTTTCAGTTGATTTGTTCCTGTCATCTAATATTGTATTTCACCAATAGCGAAATGGACAAATGAGAGGCATGAGATATATCGCAGCGATAATGAACTCGCAAAGGAATGGGACAGCGTGGACGGAAAGATGAAATGCGGAAATATTTCAGAAATATCTCTACTCATGGGACTTAACAAGGAAGCCAGAACTTCACCTATTACTGGAGCAAAGACGAAAAATACTTCAGTCCCTTTCTTTGAACGAATGGTTGTGCCTTCTTGGCCACGAGACCGATTTTTCTCTAATAACTAAAATTTGTTCGTCTTTGCATCCTACAAACTCGCTTTTACTGATTCAAAGAGTGAAGATAAAATTCTGCCTTTTTGGTGATATGGTTTCGTGATATTTGTATGAAATAACTACTTGCTCTGGAACGTGATGAAATTTCTGTTGATGGAGACTGTGGCTTTTATTCATAAGGTTAGATTGCACTTTCGGCAATAATGTGCCAAATAAGCGCGCCCGCTACGGTTTGTTAAACTTTTGTCTTGTCTGGAGGCGAGTACTGGCTACGTTTGGAATTTTCTTCTGTATTTTGGAAAAAACTCTTGGGATGATGAAATTTATACTGCTCATTGAAGAAGTCCGAACAAGTTGGTTGTTCAACTTTCCTCGTCCGCTCTTTGATTTGGGATATCACTATTTTCCTCGACAATTGGTTTTCTTCATGTGCTCTCACGGCCGAATATCTCTTGGAATATGATGCGTTACTTACTAGGAACCATCCGCAGCAAACAGAGTGAGAGGAGGGCAAACGGGGGGGCCAGCGGGGGAGAGGGGAGGGAAGGGGGAGGGAGGAGGGGGGGGCGAGGAAGGGAGGAGGCGGAGGAGGAGTGGGAGGACGGCGGGGGGGCTCTGGCCCACCGCCATCAAATTAACGCCAATCGCATATTTTCCAAAGCGCAGCAATAGTCCTTTTTTAATGCGCAAGGGTGACGTACTAATCAGTCGATATGAATGACAAAAAAGCAGGCGGAAAAAGACTGAATCTAACATGATAGATTCTTTTTCCCACGATGGTACCACGGAAGTTGTGTCCCGGCTCAAAGGATAGAGGTTTCAACTGCTGTCAGTTCAAACCCAACTCAGTTTGGCTCTACAATAAAAACATGGGGGGGTAGATCTCGCAGACAGATGCCTGGGATCCATATTATCCGCCCCGCCACACGAAAAAACATACAAGTGGTTTACCAAATACGCTTATTTTACCTAAATTCATATACTTGGTCAGAAAATTCTTTTGGTGCTTTATCAAAGGTACGGTGGCTCACTCACTTTTTCTACGCTAACACAGACAAAGTCCATACGAATATCTCGTACTTTGAAACTGGCTCTGCTCGCAAACGAAAACCATAACCAGTCGTCGGACTGATTTGAAACTAGCGGAGAATCTCAACAAGCAAACAACTCTGCGAGCGCGGAAATGTCGCCTTAGCAAATAGCAGAGCATTGTTTGGTAAAGATTCCAGCTACGGATTTGATATAAAGCCCCAGAAGAGATGCAGTATCTGTTTTAAAAATTGGTCTTCGAAGATGTTCACGGTTCCTATGCACTGCCTGTGCGGGAAAAACCTGGGACTGTTGCTCAACTGGGAAAGTGCTTCAACTTTTTCACTCCGAATAGCTTGTGATTGTTATTACTGCTACCAACAATTGAATAGAGTTTAGTTGTGATGATTATGTAAGATCGAGTGTTTGTTCTAATAGGTTTAGTAGTTTTCATAAATTGCAGTTTTATTCACTTACTTAACTCTTGTTTAGTGTTTTATGTTATTTACAAAAAACATACCTCGACAGGCTAAATTAACCGTATTATAGGCAATGACTTCGTGTCAGTTCAATAGACAATCGTTAAATGCGGCGCGGGTGATGGGGGGAAAACCTTACGCTGCTGGCGGAATGATTTGCATGGCATACCTGGTATGCAGCAGTAGTGAAAATTCGCTACAATAACTTTTAAGTGCACGTGAGTGAGGATTATTTTCTATCGACATACCAATACTTGTCCAAATTGGTCAAGTTTGAATTAGGTGCGATAACTTGAAATGAAGCGTTGCTCTGCAGCTTGATCTGATTTTTTCTGGACATCATCGTCTGAGCAGAAAGCACTGAAGTTAACAAAGTCATTTCCCGACATACCACCTGTAGTGATGATGAGTTGACCAAGCAATATCCCTTACACTAACATTTTCAACTTAATAAAGGTGTGGCAAGGGGGATAGTGGTCGTGGGAAGATTTCAAATACAGTGGGATGAGACAAATAGGTGGAGAGAACAATGCAACACGAGTAGCAATTAATGCGTCGACCAGCGAAGTCAAATAAGCAGTGACATCGCTACACTTCACGTCATCGTCTCTAATGTAAATGTACTTGTCTGATCTGCGTGAAATTTTATATGTGGTAGAAAATATGCTTAATTACGTGTACCTGAAGTTTGGTGGCAGATTGATACATTTTTGCAGATGCTAGACAAATTTTGAAAACCTTGGGGAGGAGGGGTGATATCACATTAATACCGAGATTTTACACTTATGCGAGCATATGTCAAATTTTAACTGGTAGTAGTCAGAAATTTAATTCTCTCGATCACTGTCCGTTCATGTCATCATATCAAACGAAAATAATGATGGACAAACTCATGTTATACTAAAGTGTGCATGCGAGAATCTAGTTGAAGCAGGGGTGGCAGGGGGATGATACAATAAATTATCAGTTTTTGGAAGTCTTCTGCCTTTTGTCCACTTTAACAATGTTGTGACACGCTTTCTTTATTCACTCATAACTCGATTGTTATGTGTGCCGAAATTTACTTTGAGTATTGTCCAACAATTAATTTGCTTGCCTTCCCCCAAACTCCGATCAAATCGCGCTTTTTTACTAATGGCTTCCTGTCTTAATCAATTTTTATCCCTTTCATGCAAATAAGATTCTTACTCGTCTAATGCCTCATGTTTCCTCTTTACAGATTTGAACCAGATTCAATTTTGACGCCTCTTTCGATGATAATCTGTCTTTATCAGCAGCGGTTGCATTGTAATGCTCGGGGGTATTATACCTTTTCAGACTCACGTCTAGTTATCCAATATCCCCCCCCCATTTACTAGGATTAAGCTAAGTGTACTTTTATAACTGATAAGATATCGGAGCATGAGATATTGCATACGATCATGCATTGCCGTTTACAATTCAGTCATAAAACAGTAATCACGTATTTAAAGCTGCTACAAACTCACGATAAATTTAACAGCTTTTTCCTTTTTGGAAACGAAGACATCTGCAAGAGCATTAGCTCAATAGAAAACTTTGGCATGTCAAGGACGTTGAAAGATGCGTTCAAATAGGAGACTTTACAATACCAATGACAAACATTTTAACAAACATTTTAAGGTATAATCTTTCCATTAAGCCAATGACAGTTGCCACGAGTAAGCGAACTCAGACAGAACTCCGCCTTTTGTCCTATACAAAATCCTCGCGATGTTCCAGCAACGGATAGAAGAACATCGCAGCAGAATCAAACAAATGTGAAGGATTTAGATCAGGATTAATGAAAGGATAAGGCAGTTTGACTTAAGGGTTTTTTGCGTAAATCAACGGATAAATTTCGACATTATAATAAAACGGACTCACGATGATACATAACCGGAATCAACGAATAATACTACAAATGACCTCAAATTTTACTCACATTGAATATTTTTCCTGCTTATGCCGCTTTACACTAATAATCAACTAATCTTCCCAGATCATACTGTTTATGATTGTAATCAGCAATGACACAGGGATTCCACTGACATTCGGTACAAAACGAGCTGAAATGAATACATCAATTAACAAATATATTGAAAGTTATGCCGACCCAACCTTCAAAACAACGTAATTTTTAAATCCAGTGGGACTTGTTGCGAACAGGACTCAAAACTTACGTATTTGAGGCAATGAAACAATTGGAAAATGAAAATAAATTACCAGAACTCACGTTAGGGTTTTCCATGTCTCATCTTCCTTCAGAGATCAAAGTCGCAGAACTCATGAAAACTGAAAGAAATAAGACATCCACTTTATAGGTACGCATTGAGATTATCATGGATTAAACATCAGATGGGAACGGGATCGCAATTCACCTAGAAAACGGAAAAAATCGGGAAAAAAACGGGGGTTTGAATGCATATATTGAAATATTCACGTTAGACTTATTTAGTAAATAACGGAGAAAAAAATTGCGATCCCTAGATGGGACATTGAAAATGATTGAGGTCCGCATCGCCCATTAACATGCTAGCGTTAGCAAAATGAGTAATCAGAATTCAATATAGAATAGCTTCTATGTTGAATTGCTTTCAACCTCAAGAAGGATATTCAAAAGTCAGTAGAGTTTTATAACTTCAAAACACAAAAAATATCTCCTACGAATTAATCAAACTCACAATCTTTCCCCATTCCAACTTCAGAGATTCACCTCGCAATTTCCTAAGAAGAAACATAAAAATACCTGAAAGAAATGACACGTCTATTGAAAATATTTGCGTTAGTCCAACAAGAAGGAAGGTTTGAGCTGGTTTACGTAAACGCATTATCACCTTATTCCTTCCACGTTATTTATGCCTCAAACAATTTTGCTGATAAAAATGAGGCTATTTTGAAAAGAAGAGAAATCAGGTAGTTATTTCAGGGGACCATTTTGTTTCTTTTATTACTTCCTGATTTTCCAAGTGTCTTCCCTATTCCTAACCACAAATTAATTCAGTCTTTGGTAATGTAAAAGCTTATAAAATATATAATGACAAAACGAATTACGGTAATGTAAACGAACGTGTATTTTTAATTCATACATCGAAAGGTTAACAAAGAGTTTTTTCTTCGATAACCCTCATCGTAATATTGAACATACAAATTTGCGCTAAGAATTTACTGCAAAAAAAATTAATGAGTGGTTGTCAGTTCCGTAGTTACCAGCATAATATATTTTTTCACAACTAATTTGCTTAGACTTTCCACGTTCTCTTTCTTGGACTAAGTATTTACGATTACAAGTATTAACTAATAGTCAAACCGACAAATTTTCCGTTTGGGTTGGCACCTGCACGAGTTTCCCAAATAAATGGCTTAGGAATTTTGTTTTTGCTATTAACTAAAGAAATTTGTTTACTCACGTAATGAATCTCAAGTAACAAAATGAAGATGGAATATTAATCCTCAACAGCAATACATGCACCATTCATTCGTAGTTTTCCATTCATAAATGAAGATAAGTAAAAGCGGCTAACTGATGAAATCGGGAAACTCAACTACTAACCAGGAGGGCGTCTAACGTACAAGGGCGTCGTTTAGGCTCGCATTCATGAATCAAGGGGCAATCTCCCCCTCTTTTACGTCAGCAATGTTGTTCAAATTGATTAGAGGTCTAAAATAAATTAGAATTAAAGGTCAAATTATAAGAGAATATCATGACTGTAATGATAAACTATATACTCATTATATTCTAATTGTTTGAGGAAGAGCCAAGGTTTTTTTGTGATGTTTTACTTTAATTATGATATAATTAATTTCGGTTGCTATAGTCTGGCACCCAAAAACGCATCATCAGAGATAGAAGGTGTTTAACATAATACGCAAAGAGCCATGAATTCAAATTTCACATTAACTTAGGAAATAAGGGGAGTAGACAAGAAATCTAGTAAAAAGTTAAAAAAAATAAACTTGGTAACAAATTTTCAGTTAAGGAAAGGAGGAGGAAGGAATAGAAACATGCGGAACAAGATAGTATTGGACTACATTTTACCAATAGCAATAGTAATTGATCTGCATAGATTAATTAAGTATTTGACATCATTCTAGTCAGATCAAGTACTATTGCTATTGGTAAAAAAGTTAGTCCAATACTATCGTGTTTTCAAGACATCTTTCAAAATTCCATCAACTATAACTCAGTGTGACTTGCGACGCATCAGAAAATGTAGCAACTGGCAAGATTAATTCGATGAGCCCGTTAGGTCTTCTAAATTTATAACACGCGACTAAGGGAACTCCATTCAGAATTCCTCAAGAATATTTAGAGCAATTTCACTTGAAAATGCCATAATGCGCAAGTCCGGCACAGTAAAATATGTCTTTGTGGTCGATATGGAGCATTCATTACCGATTGCGGTCGTTGCTTGAAAGCAAACTTGAAAACTCTATCAGGATTGTCCAAAACTTTTATACGGGCGCGGGACAGCATTTGGCAGGAAATATAGGCCGCGGACTGCAGTTCACATTATTCCAAACTTTTTTCACTATCTACGGTTCTATTAAGACGCAAGTAAAAACAAGTAAATTCCTAGTTACTAGTAGTAGGTTACTGCCACTTTGTAGGTTCAGTTTCCTTCCCTTCTCGCGTCAACTGAGGCTAAGGCGCTCTAGATTTGATAGAATTTATTGTGGAAAATGTTTGACTCACAAGGACAAAATACTTCCAAACTGTGGACGTGAAAGCGCAATCAAAAAGCGGATCCACTAGTTGGGTGGTTTATCTTCAAAAAGAAGAGGCCAAAATCGAATGATTGGCAGGAGTACTGTTTCTGCAACTGCTGGGCAACTGCTGAGTACCTATCGTCCGCGCATGGAAAAACGAAAATAATCATGAATGTGTTATACTATATTTGCAATTGTATAACTTGAAATATATAATTTTAGAAAAAAGCAATTCCAATATTTCCAACGGCAAACTCTTCAGATGTTGAATAAATGAAAACGATTTCTGAAAATTTCAAAAGGACGTGGGCCGCATGCGGCCAACGGGCCACACTTTGGACACCTCTGAAACTATATTGATGGATCCAACTCAAGTAGCCAGTTACATGAAGAATATCAACGAACGAATTATTTTCGAAGCAGAAATTCCCTTATTTTCAAGAATTTATACTTGGGTAAAAAAACTCAATATCCAGGCGCAAACACAGCATCAGGATTACAAGCCTTCTTCGAAAGAAGGAGAAAATCTTCGTAGATTCCAAGAAGTCTACTTGCTTATAGGCCTATCATTTGTGTCATTGCGACTTTTCATGACTTACTGCAAGTGCGAAAGCGAAGTCATTGTGTCAGCTTAATCATTGTATATCCGTCTTTCAAAACCCATTTTTACATTTTCTCTATCACAAATTCTTCACCAACAAAGAAATGAATCGAATGGATTTAATAATCCAATCAACTGTAATGGGGAATACAATTAGGATGTTACGGCATCTAATCCATTCCTTATCCGGATTTCATTTGCTCGAAAGGTTTTTTCTGTAATGCGCTGATCGACTCCAAACTGCTCACCTGAAGTTCAAAATCGAATCCGTGAGTTTGATTCGATTATACAACTTAGCGATTTTTCAGAAAAAACGAAAGCATTGGAGGGCAGTGAGAAAGACTTATCACTGGCTTAGCGGATAAATTGTACATACAGAAGTACCGGTACTTTACAATATACAAAAACTCACAAACTCACCTGTCATAAGATTTGTAATGAAGGTTCCGTTTTTTCGTTCACAAGCAGGCAATCACCATACATCAAGCTTCGACAATTTTTCATTTCATACAAATTAGATAACTTTGACGTATACCAGACCACTCAGCAGCCGATTCGAATTTAAAAAAAAGTGAAAAAAAAAGAATCCTAAACTTAGAAAAGCGAACCGAAAATTTTTTTACAATCAAAACAATGTAGAAAGTGTCCTATAAAGACATTCATATGTCATCAACGCCATGCACTACCACGAACACAACTAATCTGTGTAGAATTGCAAATAGTACTTGTACAAAAATGATAACTTGGTCGAGAGCATCACTTAGGAGGCATTTTACTTTGCATCTTGCCTAAACCGATTCGCCCAAATACACGCCGGAACATATTTTATACATAAAGCTTAGCTTTTGTTATTCTATTTAATGATCAGACATATAAACAGCTATTCAAATTCAGATTGATTTCGTATTTTTAGACAAATAATGTATATTCCAAGATTGTTGTTCATAGGATTGTTGAAATACCATAGTGTTGAAAAAAAATCAAAAAATACTGCAGAAACTTCAGTGCAATGAAGACGATTTTATTAAATTTCTGTGGTTAAGAAAATTTCTTTAGCTGTCATGCTTTCATACTGCTAAATTAGCCTTGAAACTTTGAACATCCTTTCATATGAATATTCCAAGGCATATTGATATTTTTCAAAGTATTTATTCCGATGTGTGTCTGTTAACTTAAGATCATGCGAAATGGATCATATGAACGAATTAAGGATCCTCATACATGCACGAAACTGAACCGCACCGGCAATGTTTCCCTAACCAACAATCAGTCTTCTAAGAAAATTTCGATAGTAGAGATAGGCACTCCCGTACGTTGTCTATAACACACCCCGCAAGACCAGCATGGATAAGATGTCTCGAATTCCTTGGACATGCAATAAATTTTCAATTTACATTCATTTGTAGCATGAATAAACGCGCATGTAGCTTATTCAGACATGAATCAATTCAGGATCGTGTAAAAGCTATAGGCACCATGGCTCTCAAGTTAGTTGTAAAAAAATGTGCATTTACGAGCGAACGCACTAAAAACAACTACGACAGAAGGCTTTTGGCGCCTTCCAGGAATTGCACACCAATGACTATTTTTCGGCTAATAAGGGACCACATTTTCCCCAATGCCTATATAATATAGTTATTACATAAAGAAATATGCCGGATACGCTCAAGATTATGCATTCAAATTGTCAAACACATGATGATTAGTATGACTAAAGTAAAGCAGAGCAACTATGACAAAACAGTCCATGTTGCGTTTGTCAACCACAATCGCCTGTACTACGAAACACTTTTTCCTTGCCTCTACCAAAAAGCGAAAATTTCAACATATTTTCGCAAAAAAAAGGCGAATCGATCAGGAGTTGGATCCTGCGCGCATAGTTTACGATGCGTATTGAAATGTAAACATGAAAATGATAATTGATGAATAGCCTACTAAAAGTATGCGGCAACGATTCATAGTACACTTTCTAATGAAGTTGTTACTTTAGAAGAGTTCAGCATTTCAAAATTCAATACGAAGGGAAAACATTCATAAGACATAGTCGAGCAATTCACTTCTTCTTGATCACAGTTAAGTATGAGGACACATCATGAATGTGTATAAGCGTAAGACAAGCCAAATTGAGCGACAATGCAAACACCACCTTCTCAAAAACACCCATCGTTGGTTTAATAGACAATTTACGCATAGTGGCAAGACTTTTATAATACTGCGGTACCATTTGGCATGGCCTCCACAGGCAACTTAGATCAAAGCAAAAAATAAGTGGATAAACATAGGTCTTTGTACAAATGGTCAGCATAAGAGGAGCAGTGAAGGCTATAAACTTCGAATAATTCGTTAACTGACATTCTTTCATCGAAGTACATTTGCGCTTACTGATTATTCTACGATACTATGAACTGAAGTTTAAAAGAAATTACTAAGACTTCATTGAATTATTGCACATGCCAAGCGTACGTCAGCCATGACCGCTTACTATAAGATTTCTGATGTAACGATTAATGGGCAAATAGAAAATTTCGGAAATTCTTCACACACGAAGAAACAGCAACTGGAACTAGTATTTAAGGCCAGGGAGGAAGAAACAATTCATATTGGCAAAATATGTTACTATAAATATTACTTTCTAAGTTGTATGGAAATAATTACTAGATAAATATATCTGACACTAAAATATGCAGTGACAGTACTAATACAAAAAAATATGTTTAAGAACGAAAATAGGAAATTAGGAAAAAAACAATCTTAAAAAAACTAATTGCCTCTCAAAACGTAACTAAAGAAAAAATTCATACAACACGCATAGAAAAACACACCACTACCACCCACCCTTCTGTTCATATCTATACGTTCTATGAGACGAATCAACTGGAGACCTAATAACGTTCACGAAAAAAAAAAGAATGACCAAATTTACACGAAGAGATCTATCACCCATGAATGACTGTATCAAACAGTGGTGGCACGCCAGATTTCAAGCCATCTCAAATTTCCAAGGCGATTTGAACGGGTTCTTTTACGAATTTACACATTCTTGACAGGCAGATTTGCCATTCACAATATATACATCAGACTCCATGAATTATCACAGGACATTTCTATTAAGCTATTTTTATCATATTTGAAAACATTTCCATGTTTAGCGAATATTTGCCACTTAAAATTTGACTGCCGTTAGATAATGAACGATATTATGGACTATCTAAACCGGACCAATCAGTATAATATACAAAATATTAATTTATGCAATTTCTAGTAGACCGCTTGGGTGACCGTTAGTTTACCCATGCGCTTTATCACTCATTTGGACACATCTGCACTACAATGAAATCCTATGCGGGAATCTGACAATAATTTTCATAATCGGACAGAAAAGGTAAAAAAGATAAAAATTTCCAAAGATAAAAAATTCATTCATTTTCACATCCATGACTGATATTCATAAAATTCTAAAGGAAACTATGTACTTAGACGATTTATCAAGAACTGAAAAGTTAATGCAAACAATGTATTTAAAGTTTGAAGTAACAAATGACAAGCACACAACCATGATATCGAAAACCATGGTATCAAAAATGATGGCATTGTTAATGAGAAAAAAAAAGCAATGGCATGATCCAAGTATCCGACATGAGAAGACCAGGAAACTCGCCACACTAGCGCGGTACGGAAAAACCGTAAGACAGCCACCTGTGCGGTTCTCGGAGGGACAAGAATTGAATGAGGACCGACGTTTCTCCCGCGTGTCGTAAAAAGGCACTGTAGGCCTAAATGGAGACCAATCCAGACTAGGCTGCAATAAAAACACCTGCGTTAATCAAAAATAACAAACCGGAAAGTTCAAAGTTCGGAATGGGCCCAACATAAAATGGAGAAGACTATCCGTGGGCCCCCTATAAAAGGTAAAAATACAAATTAACGATCAATCGATATCCCACAATAGCCGATTAGTTTTTTGAAAGCGACTCAGGATAGAAGTTGGCGTCGCAAGCTACAATAAAAGATGAACATAATAGAATCACATCAGTCAAACAAGATAAATAAATAGGCATAAATATTCAAAATAAAAAAGATACCTGACACTGATGCTTTTTCAAACAATACATTATTTTACCAGAGATTCTATTAGGCATAAAGCATGACTGGAAAAACTAACTATTTTCGAAAGAACTAACTTTTTGAGTAGTCTATAAACAAAATGTATTTAGCTGAGACATCTCAAATCCTCTAATCTACCGTAACTCAAAATAACCCATGCATTGAATAATCAGCTTACACCGTTTCTAAACAATAAACTTCATTCGCTCAGCAAATCTTTACATTCAATAATTAGAAGAGCATTATTCTTTTCGGGGTGTAGCTGTCATTTCACTATCTAATCATGTCAAGACGTCACACGGATAGCAAGATACTTGTCACTTCTTGTGAAACACACTGGTAATGGGCTTGATCAGCTGATTACGCAGAATGTATATGGAAAGACTGACATCTGCATCAGCGGTCTGGTCACAACAATACCTTAACACACAAATTCCATGGATCAAACACAGTCTAAAAGCTTGGGCTAGGGCAATTTTCCTCATGAAGGCGCAACTGAGCCATTCTTTCTCGTTTCCGAGAAACTGACAAAGAATGCGTAAAAAACTTTCCTTATTCATGCTGTGTAAACGATCAGATACCGACGAATTGTCACAGGATAGGAGCTTCTTCAAGCAGAATGGGAGTGCCAGCGCACATATAGCACGACCACGATAGTAAATTATTATAAACAATCATTCTTTCCATAAATCATGGCATATGACCGCAATTGAACCAGCCTATAAGAATGGCTTCCGGATAATTACAGTTAATGCCTTAGTGACTTTTTATATCGCTTGAACATTCAGTTGATGAGGGAGGAAATGCTGACACTGGAGACATCTAATTCTTTTGGATGGATCTAGGAAAAAACAATTTTGACCAACCGTTACATCACCAGAATTGGAACAGAGCAGATATGTAGGTGGAGACATTTAATGCACTCTTAACACGACGGCTGAACTGTAAGAATCATAGAATTATGCTTCGGAAGCAAATGACACAGAACAAGAAGAAAATAAATTGGTCTCATAAGTGATTACACAGTGTTAACAACTGCTTTCTTTTGAATCATAAATAATTTGCAGTAACTCTATCATTAGAGTCGCTAATTTCGCCCATCTTCAAAAAGCTCTGAGAACAGATACTACATGACGAGAATGGGCGAATTTATAAAAAACGTGCGACGATAGGGCTCATTGTGAGATATCACTCTTATCATTAAACAGGAGAAAAAAAATTATATCATAAACAAATAAACTAAGTAAAGCATCATCCGCCACAGGTTACAACAATTAAAAAAATTAATCCATATCACAAAACAGCATGAATTGGACGACTAAAAACCTAATCAAGCACATTACAGACACAAAACACATGCTAGTCGATAACTAACGATACTATAATCTGAAATGAAGCCCACAGGGGGGGGACACAATGCACAAAGGAAAAAAGGCGCGAGATGAGAGAGAATTATTTGATTGAAAAGCCATTACGAGAGTAGTGGACTAACACTAATTCTGGAATTTTAGCCGAGTACACATCAGTATGCCTAGTAGATAGTCAGCAACTCCACATGCAGGATAAATTCCTACATCACGAAACTAACAGCGAACATCGAACAATTCGATGAAATGCATGTAGCACAAAAATCTCTAGTCTAGAGCTCGCATCTCAAAAATTTCATGTTTGTAAAACAGGAATGCAAATAGCAACGAAGGTGAGCTGCCGAATTTCCCAAGCACATCCAGGTACCTGCAAGTTTGCGCGGAGATTACTGATTCCTTACAATATGGTACATGGCAACGATGACGGCTAAGAAGCCAAAAACGTTGCAGTTCCGACTGAAAAGTCCTTTAGATCCTTTCAAGAGCCAACTGTTGCTTAGAAATAGCATAGAACATGTAAACTGAGGATTGCAAATCAGTCTGTTAAGCCGGTTGACTAGACATAGATAGACATCTTAAGTCCGCATCATTAATTGACAAGATTCACTTTTCGTAAGACAAGTGGGCTACATCATGATGAACTATCCCATCTACAGGATCCGTAATATGCTCAACTTGTAAGAAGCCTGTCGATGTACATGTCGACTATACTGCCTCTCGAGTATTTAGATTGAATGATTATATTTGTTTGAAATAGAAAATAATTGCTAAAACACTAAACACAAAAATTTAAGGCCCACATATAATTTTTGAGTCACGTCAAGAAAGCACCATTGAAAAGACTCAGAAATGAAAGAGCTAGTGATGGCTGCTACAACGGCTGAGTTGGTCCAATTTACGTTCTCGATGATTATCACAGCGAACTGAGAAGAGGTATTGATCGCATCACAAGAGAGAAAAGTACAAAAACATCTACACCAAATTGTGTACAAAAATAATCAACCACAGAATAAGATTCTAGAAAAAAAATAAGAATTGATCACAAACAGGGTCTCTTCTTTAGTGTTTTAGGAGTAGTTCAAAACTAGGAAATATGCTTCCCGACGAATGGGTTCACAAAAAAGGCTCTGAAAGGCGAGACAAAGATAGAATTCAGGGACACATCACTGCTACATGATTTCTTGATACATTAATCACTTGGAGTATTGAAACAGGCTGGGAAACATGAGGTTGGGACCAAACAGGGACCATGGTGTTTAGTGTTGTAAAAGCTCAAGCCGGTGCCAATAAGCCAAAACCGAAGTTGTGATCGGCCCAGCCGGTGTAATAGCCCGCTGCCATAAACTCACTACATTGTCATGTTATTCAGCAACCTTTACTTAAATTTTTCAGCAAGAACCCTATGACATAACCTATTGTAGCAAAGCACGTGGCTTTATTAAACAACTAAATCATAACTCCTAGAAAACCTTGTGTCAAAAAATAAATCTCGCACGAAATTAAACACAAGTAAAAACCGCCAAACAAACGTTCCAAATGATAACTAGGTTAATTAATTCAAATGCTATTGAACCAAAAAGAACACGTGCCCTCGCAAAACAGCTGGAGATAACTACAAAAATGCCAATTAACCCCTGTTTTCACTCAAAAATTATTAAACCCATTTTTATAGTTCTGACTTGAACGACAACTAATCATTTATGCGCCACATTATTTCTCGCGTTATTTGGTGAAAGAGAAAAACCGAGAGATCGTAGATTCGCGTGAAAACCCATTCAGATGCAGTTTGCAGAAAAAAATCAGTATTGTCCTTATGCTCGTAATGCTTTTTTGCCAGCTAATTAGGCAACGAGAGAGGGTTGCCACGATAATTGAATTATGTCCAATCTAGCTCCATATAAACAAGTAGTGATTAAATATCTGCAATTACGAGCATACCTCAGTTGTTATTGGCCGGACCCCCCATGGTACCCCCATCTGACGGGAGAACAATAGCAAAATCTGCGATGACGATTTTCATACTCCATCTCAGCCGTGGACGGGAAAGCACAAAATGAACTATACCTTTCAACCAACTAACGGTAGCTGAATTGGACCGCATCTGCTGATTTTATCGGTGTAGTGAGATCATAGAATGGCTCGAGTCTCAGTTTGCACGATTGAAACCCCATCGAAGGACTTCCTTTAATATAATTCAATATCTTCCAATTGTTAAAACGCTTGTGAATTTGTGCGATGACGGTGTTTTTTACAATCTTAAATGCATGCTTCAAATAACTAAACCTTGAATATTATTTAATATACATTACTGGTGTTAAATTTAGCCGTGGTCTTCTACTGCTTGCATATTATATGTCTAGAGCAAATAGTATAATAGGCTAGGCATGCATCAGAATAACATCGATGTACACAACATAACAAATCCCTTAGCCTACGCCTTGGAATTTTATTTTAAGCGTATTTTGGCTAATAACAGATTGTAGATCATAGAATTATGCCTAGCCCTACACCAATCACTAGATTACCTATGTGAAAAGTAGCGGCTTGCATGTTTGAATTATACTTAGAAAGGGCAAATAGCAAATGGAATGAGATAAAAATTTTGTTCATCGAATTCGTCAACCTGTTCTAAGTTCATGATATCAGCTACATAATGCTAACATCATTGCATGGTTGAAAATCCTCGGTATGAAAAGCTGTCACACAACTAATTTTTTCCTCATGATGCGAAACAAATTGATGATCATGACCTAACAGAAATCCATAGAGCCGCCCCTAGCCTTAAATATCACTGCACATGATCTGACCTAGTACACAAATGAATAAGGCAGTTTTTTGTTGATTCAAACTTTCCCTTTCTTTGTTGACATCGGTGATTAGTGTGGAAGGAAAATTAACCAAATAACTTCGTCATGCTGAGCATGAAGGCATGACGCTAAAGCCGCCACTGCGACTATATTCATGTTTTAAATACTCTCAAAATTGTTGATTGTTTCCATCGTCAAATATTAGAAAACAAATAGATCTTCTTGTGTAATGATACTAATAAATGATGTTGTATAAAATGAATGTAAAACCAGCAAACATGCTAATGCTTCATTTTCCCCTGTTGAAATGAAGTTTAATAATTCTAAGTGCATTTCATGTGCATTCTATGATTCATCGTCAAATATTTGAACAAATAGAGACTTCTTGTGAACTGATAACTAATTAAATGATGATGAAAAAAATGAAATGTCAAACCAGCAAACATGCATATTGCTTCAATTTCCTGTTAAATGAAAGTTATAATTCTATGAGCCATTAAACATAAACTGCGCGCATGGATTAAGAAATACAAAATAACAACGCTATTCGCATGCAAAAGATGGAATTTCCGACCAATCATATATCATGCCGTCCAAATTTATAAATCAAACGTGATAGTTAAGTTGACCTTGATCGTTTGATTGGTAGAGAAATATTGAGCATGTAGCCAGTGTATAAAAAATATTGCAGGATTATAAATAAATAGGACTGGCTTGGGGAAATGCAACATGAAGTAATGCGACTAGAAGTAGCCAAATAAATGTAATAATTAGGCTAGAAAGTAACTCCCCTCATTTATTAAATCCCCCAAAATGTATACACTTTCGATTTTATTCAATGAACTCAAGGGAGATACAGGGGTTGTCACCCAATGTGAGATAAGCACATGTTGCAGTTTTGAGAGAAATATTACAGGGATTGACTGATCATGATATCATAATGCAGAAGGAATAAAGGCATTCACAGATTCTCATGACAGCCTTGGAGATATAATGCTTGCTAAATTAGCAAATCCGATGGTTCCTAAATAACTTTCAGCGAACCTCAAAGTTTTTTTCTTTAGCGTGATCATTATCACAGACAACCTGCAATCTGACAGAGCAAATCCACACACTCCAAAGACAATGATTTCATTTAACTATGAAGATGTCAATGGTACCACATCATTATTCCAGATTCTAAGAAAATGAAACATTTAGTGATCGAATCATAAAATCATGCCTGTAGAAAATAGAATTAAAACATGAAATTACAGTCAAGAAAGTACGAAAGATATCGCGAATCCCTTTTCATGAAGACTTCCAATGAAATACAATTCCAAAAATTTCCCTTGATAAAATCAGCTTGATTTCCGCTTAGCTAGGATGCTTACTATCAAATTTCATTTCCACTTGATATCCAAAACTTAATCATACTACCTGCAAGAGTGTCGTCATCTCGTAGCATAAAAATTAGGTAAATTTGGACTTTTTTCAAAAGCACTTCGAAAAATTTTTTGGACCACGGAACGTAATCTCGCAAAAAACTGAATCTTTGATATAAAAATATTCACCTGTATAATCAAAACTGTTATCGACTTATCTGAGTCGACACACTACTAATAAACCTTACTCTATGAGTAGTAAGAAAACCGGCGACCACCCACCGGCGCGCCCCCCCCTCTGAAAAGAACAGAGGTCTGTCGTGTGTGCCGGCAGGTGTGTTCCTTTTAACAAAATGTCGCTGACTCCCCCCCCCTCCCCCCCCCCCCCCCCCCCCCCCCCCCCATATTTTTTTACTTGGAACGACAGAGTGTCGTGGTGGACTTGGGCTGTCCGCCAGGATTTGTCTTGAGGCTATAGTGTGTGAATGTTTTCGTCGCAATCTGCTGACTGATGGGTAGTAAAATGGGCTGTATCGAGTGGAAGGAGTGCTCGGATGTGAAAAGGAGGCCAGATTCGGAGTCCGAGCGTGAAATTCTGCATCGGTAATGGTAGTTTGAAACGCATCGGAGAGAAAAATTTCGCTGACGGCCCCCATCCCCCCTCAGCAACGACCTTCCTAACTTTGGCTTCTAGTGTGACGGATTTGTCGTGCCATAGCTCGTTTGAAAGTCTAAGAGTGAGACAAATCAGTGAAAGAATCGGCTTTTCATCATCTTTCTTCGTATAGATGAGAGACGCCATTTTTATATTTTGGGACATTGCACAAAACGACCGAGTTAGAATTGGGACGTTTTTGGCGAATGCATCAAAACGAAGCATCGGATTGGAAAACGGATTTCAGATTTGGAATCAGCGTGAAATTCTCTATCTGTATGGTGAGTTTCAAGTCAATCGGAGAGAAAAAATTTTCAACATTTTTCGAAAAAACGACAGAGTTAGAATTTGGGACGTTTAGGTGTGTAGCGCCCAAACGAAGCATCGGATGGGAAAACGGAGGCCAGATTCGGATTCAGCGTGAAATTCTGCATCGGTATGGTGAATTTGAACGCAATCGGAGAGAAAAATATTCGCTGACGTCCCCCCCCACTGACAAAAGCCTTCGCTTTTTCGATTTTGGCTTCCAGTGGACGGATTTTGTCGTGCCATAGCTCGTTTGAAAGCTAAGAGTGAGACAAATTCAGTGAAAGAATCGGCTTGTTCCTATCTGTCTTCGTTTAGATGTGAGACGCCATTTAAGATATTGGGACATTGGAGAAAAACGACAGAGTTAGAATTTGGGACGTTTTGGGCTGTAGCTTCAAAACGAAGCATCGGATTGGAAAACGATATTCAAGATTGGAAACACGTGAATTCTCTATCTGTATGGTGATTTCAAGTCAATAATCGCGAGAAAAAATTTTCAACATTTTTCGAAAACGACAGAGTTAGAATTTGGGACGTTTTGGTGTGTAGCGCCCAAACGAAGCATCGGATGAGAAAACGGAGGCCAGATTCGGATTCAGCGTGAAATTCTGCATCGGTATGGTGAATTTGAACGCAATCGGAGAGAAAAAATTTTCGCTGACGTCCCCCCCCCTCTGGACAGCTCGCTTTCTTTTTGGCTTCCAGTGGACGGATCTTGTTGTGCCATAGCTCGTTTGAAAGCTAAGAGTGAGACAAATTCACTGAAAGAATCGGCTTGTTCCTATCTGTCTTCGTTTAGATGTGAGACGCCATTTAAGATTTTGGGACATTGGCGAAAAACGACAGAGTTAGAATTTGGGACGTTTTGGGCTGTAGCTTCAAAACGAAGCATCGGCTTGGAAAACGGATTTCAGATTTGGAATCAGCGTGAAATTCTCTATCTGTATGGTGAGTTTCAAGTCAATCGGCGAGAAAAATTTTCAACATTATTCGAAAAACGACAGAGTTAGAATTTGGGACGTTTTGGTGTGTAGCGCCAAAACGAACCATCGGATGAGAAAACGGAGGCCAGATTCGGATTCAGCGTGAAATTCTGCATCGGTATGGTGAATTTGAACGCCATCGGAGAGAAAAAATTTTCGCTGACGTCCCCCCCCTCTGGACAGCTCGCTTCGATCTTGGCTTCTAGTGGACGGATTTTGTCGTGCCATAGCACGTTTGAAAGCTAAGAGTGAGACAAATTCACTGAAAGAATCGGCTTGTTCCTATCTGTCTTCGTTTAGATGTGAGACGCCATTTAAGATTTTGGGACATTGGCGAAAAACGACAGAGTTAGAATTTGGGACGTTTTTGGCTGTAGCTTCAAAACGAAGCATCGGATTGGAAAACGGATTTCAGATTTGGAATCAGCGTGAAATTCTCTATCTGTATGGTGAGTTTCAAGTCAATCGGAGAGAAAAAATTTTCAACATTTTTCGAAAAAACGACAGAGTTAGAATTTGGGACGTTTTGGTGTGTAGCGCCAAAACGAAGCATCGGATGAGAAAACGGAGGCCAGATTCGGATTCAGCGTGAAATTCTGCATCGGTATGGTGAATTTGAACGCAAACGGAGAGAAAAATTTTCGCTGACGTCCCCCCCCCTCTGGACAGCTCGCTTCGATTTTGGCTTCCAGTGGACGGATTTTGTCGTGCCATAGCTCGTTTGAAAGCTAAGAGTGAGACAAATTCACTGAAAGAATCGGCTTGTTCCTATCTGTCTTCGTTTAGATGTGAGACGCCATTTAAGATTTTTGGACATTGGCGAAAAACGACAGAGTTAGAATTTGGGACGTTTTGGGCTGTAGCTTCAAAACGAAGCATCGGATGGGAAAACGGATTTCAGATTCGGAAACAGCGTGAAATTCTCTATCTGTATGGTGAGTTTCAAGTCAATCGGCGAGAAAAAATTTTCAACATTTTTCGAAAAAACGACAGAGTTAGAATTTGGGACGTTTTGGTGTGTAGCGCCCAAACGAAGCATCGGATGGGAAAACGGAGGCCAGATTCCCCCCGATTCAGCGTTGAAATTCAGCATCGGTATGGTAATTGAACGCACACGAGAGAAAAATTATTCGCTGACGTTCCCCCCCCTCTGACAGCACGCTTCATTTTGCTTCCAGTGAGTGGACGGATTTTGCCGTGCCATAGCTCGTTTGAAAGCTAAGAGTGAGACAAATTCACTGAAAGAATCGGCTTGTTCCTATCTGTCTTCGTTTAGATGTGAGACGCCATTTAAGATTTTGGGACATTGGCGAAAAACGACAGAGTTAATTGGGGACCGTTTGGGCTGAAGCTTCAAAACGGCATCGGCATGAAAACTGATTTCAAATTGGAATCAGCGTGAAAATCCTCTATCTGTATGGAGAGTTTTCAGTCAATCGCGAGAAAAAATTTCAACATTTTTCGAAAAACGACAGAGTTAGAATTTGGGACGTTTTGGTGGTGTAGCTGCCAAAACGAAGCATCGGAATGGAAAACGGAGGCCAGATTCGGAAATCAGCGAAAATACTTGCATCGTAGTGAATTTGAACGCAAACGGAGAAAAAAATTTCCTGCGTCCCCCCCCCTCGGGAGAGCTCGCTTCGATTTTGGCTTCCAGTGGACGGATTTTGTCGTGCCATAGCTCGTTTGAAAGCTAAGAGTGAGACAAATTCACTGAAAGAATCGGCTTGTTCCTATCTGTCTTCGTTTAGATGTGAGACGCCATTTAAGAATTTGGGACATTGGCGAAAAACGACAGAGTTAGAATTTGGGACGTTTTGGGCTGTAGCTTCAAAACGAAGCATCGGATTGGAAAACGGATTTCAGATTTGGAATCAGCGTGAAATTCTCTATCTGTATGGTGAGTTTCAAGTCAATCGGCGAGAAAAAATTTTCAACATTTTTCGAAAAAACGACAGAGTTAGAATTTGGGACGTTTTGGTGTGTAGCGCCAAAACAAGCCATCGGATGGGAAACGGAGCTCCGATACGGATTACACGTAAAAATACTGCATCGTATGGTGAATATGAAACCAAACGGAAGAAAAAATTTCCGCTGACGACCCCCCCCCCCCCTCAGACAGCCCTTCGATTTTGGCTTCCAGTGGACGGATTTTGCCGTGCCATAGCTCGTTTGAAAGCTAAGAGTGAGACAAATTCAGTGAAAGAATCGGCTTGTTCATATCTGTCTTCGTTTAGATGTGAGACGCCATTTAAGATTTTGGGACATTGGCGAAAAACGACAGAGTTAGAATTTGGGACGTTTTGGGCTCTAGCTTCAAAACGAAGCATCGGATTGGAAAACGGATTTCAGAATTGGAATCAGCGTGAAATTCTCTATCTGTATGGTGAGTTTCAAGTCAATCGGCGAGAAAAAAATTTCAACATTTTTCGAAAAACTACAGAGTTAGAATTTGGGACGTTTTGGTGTGTAGCGCCAAAACAAGCCATCGGATGGGAAAACGGAGGCCAGATTCGGATTCAGCGTGAAATTCTGCATCGGTATGGTGAATTTGAACGCAATCGGAGAGAAAAATTTTCGCTGACGTCCCCCCCCCCTCTGGACAGCTCGCTTCGATTTTGGCTTCCAGTGGACGGATTTTGCCGTGCCATAGCTCGTTTTTTGAACCTCTAAGCTAGAATACAAAATCAGTGAAAGAATCGGCTGTTCATACTGTCTTCGATAAGATGTTGAACGCATTTAATAATTTTTGGGAACATAGGCGAAAAACGACAGAGTTAGAATTTTGGACGTTTTGGGCTGTAGCTTCAAAACGAAGCATCGGATTGGAAAACGGATTTCAGATTTGGAATCAGCATGAAATTCTCTATCAACATGGTGAGTTTCAAGTCAATCGGCGAGAAAAAAGTTTCAACATTTTTCGAAAAACGACAGAGTTAGAATTTGGCACGTTTTGGTGTGAAGCGCCAAAACGAATCATCGATGGGACTTCGAGCCAGATTCGGATACATCGTAAAAATACAGCCTCGTATGGTGAATTTGAACGAAATCGGAGAGAAAAAATTTTCGCTGACGTCCCCACCCTCTGGACAGCTCGCTTCGATTTTGGCTTCCAGTGGACGGATTTTGTCGTGCCATAGCTCGTTTGAAAGCTAAGAGTGAGACAAATTCACTGAAAGAATCGGCTTGTTCCTATCTGTCTTCGTTTAGATGTGAGACGCCATTTAAGATTTTGGGACATTGGCGAAAAACGACAGAGTTAGAATTTGGGACGTTTTGGGCTGTAGCTTCAAAACGAAGCATCGGATTGGAAAACGGATTTCAGATTTGGAATCAGCGTGAAATTCTCTATCTGTATGGTGAGTTTCAAGTCAATCGGCGAGAAAAAATTTTCAACATTTTTCGAAAAAACGACAGAGTTAGAATTTGGGACGATTTGGTGTGTAGCGCCAAAACGAAGCATCGGATGAGAAAACGGAGGCCAGATTCGGATTCAGCGTGAAATTCTGCATCGGTATGGTGAATTTGAACGCAATCGGAGAGAAAAATTATCGCTGACGTCCCCCCCCTCTGGACAGCTCGCTTCGATTTTGGCTTCCAGTGGACGGATTTAGTCGTGCCATAGCTCGTTTGAAAGCTAAGAGTGAGACAAATTCACTGAAAGAATCGGCTTGTTCCTATCTGTCTTCGTTTAGATGTGAGACGCCATTTAAGATTTTGGGACATTGGCGAAAAACGACAGAGTTAGAATTTGGGACGATTTGGGCTGTAGCTTCAAAACGAAGCATCGGATTGGAAAACGGATTTCAGATTTGGAATCAGCGTGAAATTCTCTATCTGTATGGTGAGTTTCAAGTCAATCGGCGAGAAAAAATTTTCAACATTTTTCGAAAAAACGACAGAGTTAGAATTTGGGACGTTTTGGTGTGTAGCGCCAAAACGAAGCATCGGATGGGAAAACGGAGGCCAGATTCGGATTCAGCGTAAAATTCTGCATCGGTATGGTGAATTTGAACGCAAACGGAGAGAAAAATTTTCGCTGACGTCCCCCCCTCTGGACAGCTCGCTTCGATTTTGGCTTCCAGTGGACGGATTTTGCCGTGTTCATTTTATAGTATCTCATAACTATTTAAATAATTTTACACTACCTTTTCTTTCTACTTTTTATTTTATTCCATCTTTTTTAATAAGCCCATTAATACGTTGTTGGAATTAAAATTTCATAATCAAAGTTGTTTTTAATTCTTCTTTCAAACCTTTTATTATATATTTTTTATTTTTTACTAACTTTTTTTTAAATTTCCTACCAACTTTTATAATTCTCTTAAATTCATATTTTCATTCTCTTTTCTATTGATTAATCCATTATCTTATCTGTTATTACTAATAATTATTAAATTCTTTTAAATACTTTACTAATTAAATATCTTCTATAAATTAATTTATTTCAACTAACTCATTATATCTCCTCTTTGTTGTGCATATTATTTTATTTTTATTACTCCTTCACTTCACATCTTTACTATTTTCCATTAATCAAATTTTTAAATACATTTTATTATATTTCTACCTACCTCTTTCTATCACTGCATTAATTAAATAATCTTTTAATTTTAAATCCCAAATTAATATTCTGTCTAGTCCAACTTTTTATTTTATTAATTTATCGTACATTGTATATCTTTACTTTTTCGTTCTATCTTAATAAAAAATATCATATACTTCAATATATTATTCTATCCTGACTTAACCTTTCTTATTTTTTTTCTATTTTATCACCTTCAACTTTTATTAGATATTTCAATTTAACATCAATTAATAAATACCACTTTATTAATATTCTTTTAATAATCCTTTTTAACATTTTTTAATTCATCATCATTCATCAATTTTTCTTAATAAAATATATATACATAATTCAGTTTTCTCTATCCTGTATTTTTCTTTTAAATCATGTCATTTTCTATTAAATACTAAAAATAAAATTTTTATCTTCCCTTTTCCAAATTTCTTGTCTATATAACCCTCTTCTTATCATATTATTTCTATTTCATATATCATTTACATTCTACATTCTTTAACAATCTTATTTTTAAATTCATGTCTTCATCTTTCATTTTTTCTATTTCTTCAATATGAGTCTAACCTAAATCTACTCTAGTAAACTCATTTAACAAAACATAATTGTAAATTTTCATATGTTATTAAATATTCTATTTTATCCTTGCTATTTATTATTCTCCTATTCATTATAAAATAACCAACATCGAAAATAATCATTTCACTTATTTTACACGACCTTGACTTCACATACCTACTTATTTAACTTTTCTAAAATAATTTTAATTATAACCTAAGTTTTGTTCATCATATAATTTCATTTTATCCCCCAACTCAGATCAACTATTATACAAAATCATAACCATAAATATTTATTCTGGTCATATTTCTCATTACATTATATTTATTTATCTCGTAATCATCTTTTCATCACTACATTATGCTTTATCTCCAATACTATATAACTATTATTTTTTTCTCCTTGTTTTCGTTATCTTTTTTTCTTTTTCTTACAATATTCTCTTTAAATTTACACATTAACTGTATCTTTTAATCATATTTATCTACTATTTTTTTCCTTTTTTAAATTTTTAATCTAAATTATTTATCTACTAATCATTTTTTATATTATTATATTCTTTTGATAAATTTTAATCACTGATTATTTAACCACCACTTTAATTCAATCTATTGATAACCTATATATCATTTCTACTTCGTTATAATATAAATTTTTAATACTACATTTTAATTAATTTTATACTTATAATAATCTTAAAATATCTATTCAAGATTTTCATTTTAACCAATTTTTTTCATTTTTAGTCAAGAATGTTTTTCTCGAATTATATCATATCTTATAACATTCTTTATACATATTTATAATATATATCATTCTTTATTAATTATATTTTTATTTTCTAATATAACCCTTTTATCATAACGAATTTTACTTAATACTATATATTATTTTTATTTTACTGTTCTCCTTCTCTCTTTTCTATTTAAGACTTAATAAATATCTTATCTTCATATTTCCACATTTTAATTAATAAAACATACTTTTTAATCTCTATTACTACAGCACTTTCTACATCTTTCTTTAAGTATAATCATTTACTTTCGCTATAACTCATACCTCTTTTCTTTATAACTTATATTATTAAATCTATTCCTTCCCCATTTAATGTTTAATCTTATTCCCATCCTTTTTCTTCATTTGCAATTTATTGAAATATTTCTCAATTTCAAACCCTATTCTCAACTATCCATTCACAACTCATCTCATTCTTATTACCCTTTCTTCCATCTTCCAAATTCAAATATTTTATAACTATACCTTATAAAATAATACTTCCCTATTTTTACTATCCATTACTTATAAATATTACTCCTTTTTTTTATAAGTTATGCTAAAAATATTAACTATTTAAATCAATTGAGGTTTTAATCAGTGGAGGGGTGCATATAATTTTTTGGGGGTTTTATATTTATATGGGCGGGAGGGGGGGAGTGGGTGTGTTCTTGGTGTGGTGTGGGGTCCTATATCCCAGCTATTACAAATCATTCATTTCGTACCAACCGCCCACTATTTTATCGGGGATTTGGGGGGCGGTGGTTGTTGGTTATGGGGTGGTAATACTTTGTTATTAGGGGGATGGGGGATGGGGTGCGGGGGTTGGTGTGGGAATTTTTTCCCAGCTTCGTTTGAAAGCTAAGAGTGAGACAAATTCAGTGAAAGAATCGCTGTTTCATATCT
>CAJQUW010005833.1:35000-87177 GCA_907163375.1 Prostheceraeus crozeri | reverse complement strand
CACGCACCATGAGTTGGAAATTAGATTCCTACAACGTATTGAAACGGATCATGATCGAAACGTCTATTTCAAAGATTCAACTGGAAATGTGAGAAAGAGAAGAGAGAGTTTGTTTTATCTTATCGTCATTTTCAATCTCTACATTCATATCATGAAGGATTTGAAATACTTCTATATTGAAAAGACATTCACGTATTGGAAATCGCATCTGGCTGCGCGTCAACAATCGGCGAATTCAACTCTATCATTCCCAACTTCATACTAACTTCACATTTCATCAAGGTAGTTGGGAAAAGTATAAAAGGAAGGTACATCGCTCAATTTACTCATTCTTTCATCATGAAACGCCATCGCTACACCATCGTCAACATTCTCCGTCGCTTCAGACTCTACACAAAAATCGATCTCTACAACATTACACCAACACCTTCCAAACAGCCAGTATTACCCGGGCCGACCTCAAATGTTAGTGGTGAAGATGAACAATTCACGGAATCTTCAACTCTTCCCAAATGGGACTGTACAGATTCTCGGCGCCCTTTCTCATTCATCGGCGCAGTCAATGCGCTTAGAGCTACAAAGACTACTAGTCGGATATGGAAGAGGGAGAGGTGTGTGATGTCGAATCTGACTGTGGACAATATGGTGATCTCTACTCAATTGAGTGACAGTCTATCATTTTTGAAGATTCGTACCAGCAGTTACAATTTGTGTTATGAACCCGAACTTTTTCCTGCAGCTCTCATTAGTTGTTGGTTACCTGTGCATGTGGCAATCTTTCATATTAGTAAAGTGATCATTACTGGACTAAAATCTCATGTACAAGCAAATGTGATCCTAGACTATCTCATTGAGTATGTACGTACCCAGCGGATTGTAAAATAAAAAACAATTTTTCCAACATGATGTTTTTATTTCAAATCATGATAGAACTTACAAATCATTTTTTTTCATTAGAGGATGGATTACATGAAAAGTTTTGAATAATAGATGCAAATCTAGATACATGTAAAACGTTTTAAGATGAAGTACAGTACAAAAGCACCACACGTTGATGAAAGTGGATGTTGTAGTATGCGTTCATTTCGCTGATATTGACGCGTATGTTTTCTCAACCACTGCTGTGTTGGTATATTTGGAGGTTGAGCAAGAGAGTCAAATAGTTCACCACGTCGGTCTTCTCCAATAAAGATCGCTTTCCAATGCTCACCGCCTAAATTCTGCGAATGAGTGTTTAGTACAATAAAGATGGGATAGTGATTTACTGCAGGTGGTAAGGTATCGAGTGAATAGACATTATCGAAAGCTTTCAACGTCGCTTCGTCTGCATTACGCTGCACTTTAGTCTTAATATCGTCAGCAGTCAGCCAACTCATTAACGATTATACTGAAGAATCACGTCACGATACTTTGTAATTTCAATATTTGAATCGAAGACTGCATAAATTAATACATTGATCGTCTCAGGTAGTGTTCTTTTGAACGTCAAATCCAAACGAATATTATGAGGCACGTTTCGCTTGACGATAGGGTGCACTAATATCGCTGTCAGCAGTCAAATCAAATGCATAAATAGTATATCCACTCTTAAACTCTTTCATAGTCAGTCCGTTGGTGTCATCCGTATTGTAAAAGCCAAAGACATCCATAAAATCAACATCACTGCGCATAAATTGATCCGAAGCAAAATCTGGTTTGTAGGGTGGACCAGGATGACTCACACCATTAACACGTAAAGCAATTTCACTTAACTGATTGTGTTTAAAATTGAAAGGATTCTTCTTTATATTACCATTAAATGCATCATTTTCAACCATTGCCACCATGAGGAGCTTCGGTGCTTCCGATGGAAAGAGGCCATCTTTCATGAAACTCTTTTGATCTTTCGGAATTGTAAAGGTGAGAAGCTTTGTATGCTGAACGGGGTAAATGGCATTTTGGCGGCTAAGGCCTTCAGCATGCCCTCTAATGACACTTGGATTCGGTACTACTCGACGAATGTAAAGTGCAATATCTTCCACATGAATTCTAAAATTGTCAACTTTAGCAAATGCATTCAGCGCAAATTCAGGCTTATTCAATGTCAGCTTGAGTCGCATGCTGGTATTACACAGTAAAAACTTTGACTGTCTAAAGAAGTCTAAATTCAGCGGACCATATAGCTGACATACTTTACTATCTTTAATCATAGCAGATCGCTTTACAAAGCCACTGTTTGTTTCAACATCAAATTTTCCTGCTTCATCTCTGTACCATCCCATGGCTTCCATATGACTTTTTGTGCTGCTGGATGAAACTGTGATACATGATTGAAATATGATTTATAGGGATAATCGCTTTGACCACCTTCCACCTGCTGCTCTCCAATCGTTAGAGAAACATCGCGAAGTAATGTAGTCAATGGTAAATTGTTCAGTCCAACTTTATGTGCATCGTCAATAGCAGTTCCATCTGCTTGCTGAATTCTAAACCTCAAATCAAGCATCGCATAACTCAAATCTATGTAGTCATCACTACCACCAGGAATAACAAATTCAATGGGGCCAGCATTCTCAGCTGTTCGAGGATGATAATCTACAATACTTGAACTAAGAATATCTGTCTGTATGGCTTGTTGATCAAACAAACAAAACCCGGAAGTTTTACACTCCATGATTAGAAGTTATAGCAGCGTCGTCGTTTAGCGCCTGATGAATGATTAGAGCCTCTGCGACGTTTGCGTGAATGCCTTTTGACTGAAGATCGCACCTTACCAGCTCCGCGATGTTTCCTCCTTCCTTTATTCATTCGTTTAGGTGATTTCTTTCCTTGAGTAACACCAGCAAAGGTCTGCTTCAATGTTTTTAAACCGCGTTCCTTCCCACGATTCAACAAACTGCTCTTAAAACTTCTACCTCTGGAAAGATCACTAGCAACATCACCAGCAAAACCAACGGCATTACTTAAAACATTTCGTTTTAAAGATCTACCGACATTGGATATGAGAGGTGCTACAACAGATTTCAGTGCACCAAGTATGCTACCTCCACGTTGGCGGCGAGCGCCGATGTAAATTTGTCCTCCACCACTTACATAGGAGGGTCGTGAATAAAATGAGGCAGTTGGATTCATAGCTCAAACCCTAAACATTGTTAGTTACAACTTTGCATGAATCACTGTCGATCACTTAGATGAAAGATGTCGGCACGACGCATCCAAGAGTTCATACTTGAAGGATAACCAGTCCATTTAACAAGACACCATTCTTCACCTTGCCGTTTTTTACATCGAATGATTTTCTCTACCAAATATGTTTCACTTTCAGTGACTACCTCAATCTGATCGCGGTAAAAGCTACCCTCAATTTCTTCATTATCGTAATCTTTCAACTTGTAGGTGGTCGGAGAGTCTTTTTGGTTAATCCTTGATACTGTAAATACCTCCTCTGTCCAATTCGGAAGGTACCCTTTAGCAAAAACACTTTTCACTTTTGAGATACGAACTTTATCACCAATTTTCACATCACTTTTCACATGAGTGCGTTTACGTTGGAATGATTCGCGCACTTTATCTACATTGTCAGCATTTACATCTACTGGTCTGAGTCCAATAGAACGATGGATAGAGTGATTGTAGGCATGGAGTGTATCTTGTAGAACCTTTGTCCAATTTTGTGTCAAGTTGGCAGTAAAATGTCGCCACAAGCGATTTTTTAATGTGCGATTAAAACGTTCAACGAGTGCAGCTTTATAAGCACTCTTTACACTAAACAACTCAATGTCATGCCTCTCAAATAATCTTCTCACATGCTGATTTTCAAACTCTTTTCCTTGATCACTCTGAATTCTTTTTGGAATCCGACCTTCTCGAAAAATTGTTTGGAATGCTTTTGCTACTCCTTTCCCTTCTTTAGTTTTTAAAGGTTGAGCCCACGCATAACGCGAGAAAATATCAATGACAGTTAAAATAAAATTATTACCCGAGTTATGTTTTGAAATGGAGGCGACATCGCACAAATCTGCTTGCCACTGTTCATCGATGTCATGAACAATATAATGGCGGGTGCGGTACTTCTTTTTCGCTTGTTTGTGGAGTGTATAGGTAGCCTGACCCTTTAACCATCGTTTCACTTGTGATTGTGGAAGACCACTCGCTTTTGATAATTTCTTGATAGATGCAAATCCTGCCGGATGTTTTACATCATAATAGATTGACTTCAAACGTTCAGTCGATGACGACTGACTCTTTTTCCTCCTTCTCATCTTTTTGTTTTCTTGCCTTTCTACATTTACAACAACTGCAGCATTTAGCTTTAGCGGTTTTGCGATCGTGTTCACATTGCTTAGGGGTTTCATTATGAGAGCTGGCGCAGCAAGTGCAAGTGACAACGACATTCACCTCTGGCGGCTCATTACATGGCAAGCAACACATCTGCTTCATATTAATAGTCTGAGAACATGTATTTTCTGGGAGGAGCTGTTTTACGTTTTCCTTTTACCAGTTTTAGTGGCGATGTAGATCTACGTCGAGTTCTTCCTCTTGTTTGCTTAGTGAGTGTGGGAGGGGATGTAGCAGGTGACGTCTTAAAACAGTTTGTTGGCATTTTCATCGTCTGAAGCATTGGAGCAGTAGCCACTGTTGAATCAAGTTCTTTCAATGTCTCATTATTCAAAGCAAATTTTGGCACATTATGCTTTTTCAATAGTTTAAGAAAGTATGACCAACCAGGTGGAACATAGCCCTGACGGCGCTTTCTACGTGTCGCATACTGAATCAAGTCTTCATAACCTGAAGCATCAATCACTTTATTTTCATCTGTAATGATTTCTCCTCTATCATTTACATTGAGATGGGGCTCAATACTGTTGAAAAGAGATATGGCATGTGCGCGAGATGCTAAAGGTGTTGCAGTCGATACAGAGTCACGCATCTTATTCTTCAAGTTTTTCAATTGCTCAACAGTTTCCGATTGTAATAATACAGCACGATGTGGATCTTTGATGTGAACATTTTGCTGATAATCTATTTCTTTCCTATACATTTGATTTGCAAGAGGTTGCTTTACTTGCTGCATGGCAGTCAATTGTACATATTCATCCTGAGGAATAACAATCATGCGAGAATAAGAACTCATAGTTTGTAGATAATCATGGGAGTTTTCAAAATATCACTTCGAAATCTAAATTCTTCCGGACACTCTTGCGTAAAGTCAATGAATAAGTAACCGTATGGTTTTTCAGTAGCTGCTTGAAAAATTTCAATTAAGGCTTTTGATCCTCTGGGTGCAACTTGTCGCGCTAAAATTTCAAATTGACTTTTATCTCGCGGATTCTTGAAAATAGCATAATAGTGTGCATTCAGGTTTCGTGTACGAGCTTCTTTTCCATCAGGAAACAAATTTTGTGTAATATAGATGATAAAACACCTTTTATGGTGTGCTGCGCGAGTGAACATATCTGTAACATCTTTTGAATTCTTACTTTCTTTTAATAAATCATCCAATACAACAACATCATTAGACTGAAGTTTATCCACTGGAATAATTCCTTCATGTCGAATAAAGTTGCGACTTTGCAATTCCTGAAACAGCGACGGTTGATAAATACCATAACACCAAATCACTCGATTGATAGGTTCCTTAAACAACTCCCTTCTTTTATCCAATAAATTCAGCGTGAAAACAGTTTTACCTGCATGAGATGGACCTGATACAGTCAGAACTTTATCACATTGAAGTCTGAAATCCATTTTAATACTTTGAGATTCAACATTTGCATAATTAACGCTTAGAGCCAAAGATATTACCCAATAGGTTGCCCACGGCAGGAGCTATCATTGGAAGTATTGCTGAAAGGAAACCGCCCTTTTGTGTTAGAGTTTTCCTCTTTCTTTGAAGGGCGACTTTAGGATTGGAGATGAAACGCAATTTTGTAGCATATCGCTTAAGTAACTTTCGTTGTTTTGGCGCTAATTTCTTCGTCCTCAACTTCCTCACATGAGAAATAATTTCACAAATGAATTTATCGTTAGCATGTCGTATAGCATTGTATCGCTGATTTGCTTTCATTCGTCGGAGAGCTTGAATGGCTGAAGAAAACTTTTGACTTTTACGTTTCGTCATTTTACGTTTCGCCATTTTCCGTGTTAGTCTTTGCTAAAACCTATCTTTACCACATTTGCATAGGTACTAACTATTGCGACATAAGTGACACTCGAAATGAGCAATATCACAGTGGTTACATTGGCAAAGTTGAATGCAATTACGTATGAAACAGCGTTGACAAAAAGCATGCTTACATCTCTTGAAGATGCGCTTTTCATTTCCATCCTTTCGCTTACATACATCGCAACACATAGTTTCACCGTTACTGATGTCTATAGCAAGTCTTTTTGAAGATATGAATTTGCTAGCCTTTTCTAAATAATAGACGCATGTACAGAAGGAATATACTTCGAGAGTGAGCAGACATAGCTCGAAAACCAGTTGTGCTACAATCAAGTACCACTGCATTTTCAATTTTTGTTTATGGAAAGTTGAATGTGAATATCTGAAATCGCTTCAATCACTAGACTGCTACCATGATGGTTAAATGCGTTAAGACGTTCAGCAATTTTTATCATGTCTTTTAAAAAATTCTTTGGGGTGATCTACCACTTCCATTGAATAAGAAGCAAAATGGAAAGAGCGACTTTCCACCTCTTCCTTTCCAAAATGACTAAACTTAATTTTCGCAACTAATCGCGCCATGACAATGCTATCAGAGAATGTAATCATTAACTCTAGAAATAGAGTGCTAGCATCATCGACCACTGCTTCGATGTCGGTCTCATCTTTATGAAAATTTATCACATAATCTTGAACAGCTCCTTTTAAACTTTGCCTATGAAAATGTAATGTTCCGCAGTCGTTTGAGAAAGACATGATCGCCCTTTATCTAACCCATCCATTGCATGAAAACAACAACTCTTTTCATAGTAACATTTATTGAATAACTGTAACAAGCATGCATTATAAATCAATGGTTTGAAAGAGATAAAATAGATACAGCTGGTAACTATCATACAGCGAGCAATGATAACCATACAGGACTTTGGCAGTGTTGAGGTAAGGAGGAAAGAAGCATTGGTTATGAACGTAGCTACTACAACGAATAGACAAAATAGGAACACACAAATCCTTAAAACGTTTCGTGACTTCATGGTAGTGTTGATTCACTCTACTATCCCAAGGCGGGAGCAAAATATCATCAATGATTAGATTGGGAAATACTTTCCTCTCCTTACCAGGATTATTACAAAAGATGCGTATAACATTGAAAGCAGCTAACCATCGTTTAAAGTCAATAAGAAGAGCACTCTCACAAGAAAAGCCATAGTCTTGCAAATATTTCAGATTAAGTCCATGAATGTGTTTTCTCGCCCATTGATCAACATTGGGATCGCAGTTGGCATGTTGATGATAGACACTAACAATCTGATATGTCCAATTGTTCATAGCAATAGCACTGAGCTCCTGTACAGGTTCACCCTCACAATCCATAAAAATGATGATAGAAGCCTAAAACGGAAATTACACATCTAAGGAAGCGTTCTATAACATATTACAAAATGAAGAATTACATCGATGCTTTTCACGACAAAATACACAAATGATATGATGGCAACGAAGAAGTAAAATGTATCTAATAAGACCATGTCTACGACACTCAAAGCACATAAGCGAATTGTCATAGGGTAGAGTTAGGAAAGGACTAGTAATTCTCCTTCTTTGATTTGCGTTTTGATGCAGCATTCTTCTCCGACTTGCGCTTCGTACCACTGCTGTTAAGGATTTGATCAATTATGTCGTCCACGTTGGGTGGTTTTGGAATATATAGTATGGATTCCATATGCATGGAGAGAGAGGCTATTTTATTATCCTTGTGTCGACCATAATATAGCCCATTCACTTTGAAAAGGATATCCCAAGTACCTTCTCCGAGCTCATCACATCTGATGGCTATTGATTGATCTCCCTCCTTCTTATAGTAAGTACACCAATGTGATACCGGTAGGCAAATGTGATTACCATCCCAAATCTTTCTATAGGCAGTATCCTTGTCATCTCTCGCCCTCCACTCTTGAGCAAGAGGAGTAGGAATGTCCATATTTAATGTCACGTACTCCTCAATAATATCAAGTTGGCGGCGAATGTACGGACTCACGGGGATCAGTATGTAGTCCCCATACTGATTGCGCATTATCTTGACATCCGTGGAAGGGAGCAGTCCCGTTTGGAGTACTACGCTATGATCGTCATAACGTAAGACTTGTTTAAATTTACGCTGTAGCGGTGTAGGATTATGTACCTTGGTTGTTTCTTCCACTGGCCTCAGTTGTAGATGATCTGACCGTAGCGAACCTTGTAACGTTTGACCGCCATTTTGTCCTACTAGTGCAGCAGATGGAGTAGATGCCTGAAAATGGAAAAAGATTGTATTAAGTTTACGTTCAAGGGAGGAGAGGGAGGGAAGTAGCGACTTACCATTTTAGTTGGATAATAGAATAGAGAGAGAGAGAGAGAGAAAATGTGCGTCCGTCACTCGTGTGATTCAACGATGGAATGATTCTCACTGTGGAAGGCTCGCTATTTATAAAGAAATGCTTGATTCTCATTGGATGATGATCCTCATTGGACAATAACATCAAGCTGATTCCAAATCTGAAATCCGTTTTCCAATCCGATGCTTCGTTTTGAAGCTACAGCCCAAAACGTCCCAAATTCTAACTCTGTCGTTTTTCGCCAATGTCCCAAAATCTTAAATGGCGTCTCACATCTAAACGAAGACAGATAGGGACAAGCAGATTCTTTCAATGAGTTTTTCTCACTCTTAGCTTTCAAACGAGCTATGGCACGACAAAATCCGTCCACTGGAAGCCAAAATCGAAGCGAGCTGTCCAGAGGGGGGGGGGACGTCAGCGAAAATTTTTTCTCTCCGATTGAGCTGGAAATACACCATTTCCATGTAGAATTTGACGCTGAATCCGAATCTGGCCTCCGTTTTCCCATCCGATGCTTCGTTTTGGCTCTACAGTAGGCAGCCATCGCAAAAATTCTAACTGTCGTTTTTTCGAAAAATGTTGAAAATTTTTTCTCGCCGATTGCCTTGAAACTCACCATACAGATAGAGAATTTCACGCTGATTCCAAATCTGGCAGCCATTTCACCATCCACGACAACCTAGACGGTCGCCCACGTCAACCTAGACGGTCGCCCACGTCAACCTGGACGGTCGCCCACGTCAACCAGGCGGTCGGACCAAGTCACCCGAGTCTCACACTCTGTCGTTCCAGAGGGGGGGACGTCAGCGATGGCGGCCATCTTGCGCTATCTGGTGTTTGTCACTTCCTTACTACTCTGATCGCTGGTGCTAACCTCACATCACCTCACTCAGTAAAAAGGGAATCACAATGCATTGTCTTTGCATTGACGGTTAACCAATCAGAAGCGTTAGGGCTCCCTCTCGAGTGCCCATTCTGTGACGCATTCATCGCGTGTTAATTCTGTCTATTCGCTCAGATCGTGAAATGAACCACTATCACGTCATCTCAATCTCGATGCTTGGGCGCGCCCATCAGTCTTGAAAACGATTGATGGATTCTGCTAGCGTCACTGTCGCGCAAATGGAATAGATGTACATGAAGTATAGTTGAAATTTATGATCAAGAAATGGAGTCTACTACTGATGTTGCTGGTTATTTAAGTTAGACAACATTTCAATAGGTGGGGCAGTGCCCCACCTGCCCAAATGGACGAGCCGCCACTGGTTCACTGATATATCGATTTCTTCATTTTGCACTGTTAGTAAGTAAGAGTTTTAAAATACTCGCGTTATGGCTGAAGATGACAGACTTGAGCAGAAGATTAAGGCTGTACGTTTATATTCTCTTTCTCAAAATGCTGTTGAGCTTGAAAGACAACTTTTACGTCAATATGGAGAGAATGCAATCGATCGTAGAACGATTGGACGCATCAATAAACAGTTTGATAAAACTGGTAGTGTTTAACCGAAAAAGCCTACCGCGGTAGACCACGGTCTATCACGACCGATGAAAACAAGGCAGTGTTGGTTGAGCTGCTTGTTGACAATGGTGCCGAGCCTATGTCAAGCCGGAAATTGTCAAATGCCTGTCATCTAAGCCATTCGTCCACTTACAGACTTCTCAAGGAACTGAAGTGCAAGCCGTATATTCCACGCTTGATAAATGAATTGTCCGAAGACGACTTTGATCGCAGAGTTGAAACTTGCGACATCTTACTGGGTATGATGGATAGAGATCCCGAGTACGCGAATATAACATCTTATGGTCTGATGAAGCACAATTCAAACTTTCTGGAACAGTCAATCGACACAACTGTGTAATCTGGTCGACACAAAACCCTCAGTGCACTGTTGAAAGTAATGGTCAGGCCCCAGGCGTAATGGTATGGTGTGGCATTCGTTCGAGTGGAATAGTTGGTCCTGTATTCATCGATGGAAATCTCAACGGTGAGAAATATCTTGACTTGCTTCGTGAACATGTCTTCTCCATCAATGATGACAATATGTGGTTCATGCAAGATGGTTGTCCGGCACATTACGCCACATCAGTCACGTCGAGTTTTTGCACGTCGACCTAGGAGTCTTCCAGACTTAAGGAGCTTCATCATCGAAGAAGTTCACAAAATAACTCCAGAACTGTGTCATAAAGTTTGCCAGTCCGTTTCTTCCCGATTTCGAGCGTGCATTATTGCCAAGGAAGGCCAACAGTTTGAACATGATCCATAACTTGTACTTTTGACTATGCTCTCATTGTTTTCTTGTTAAATGTCTATTATTTGCTTATACAAGTATACCTTTATCAAAGAAAAAAGGCTTTTTCATTTCCCGATTTAGTGGTTAAAATGATAGTAGCCCTAATTATATAAGTTTACTAAGATCTGCAGGTGTACATGAATATATCGGCTATATAACATGTTTACATCAATATGAAGTTTTGCGACTGTCAGGGCACTTTTACGATGGTAAATATAGATAAAGATCATGATATGAAAATTTTTATGCAAAGTGCCCAGGATTTCTGAAACACCCTGTAGAACGGTGTGGCTTAGAAAATATTCCATGCGACAAAACAATATATTGTTCAACAATATTTCGGGTGCACATAGTGATGAATTAATATTACTGTACAATGACTAGATTACCGGCATAGGTACAAATTACAGTATCTGATGCTTAATTATGCATGAGTTAAACAATGTTAATTTATTTTGTGCATCTTTGCCATGGCAGAGACACCCAGTTCCACCGCCTTCCTCTTCAGAACGCTTTGTGCGACACGCTCAGCTTCCCTTTCTTTTTTCTTAGTGAGAGATTCCTGCTCTAACATAAGGCGATGAATGTCCTCCTAATTTTCCCCTTGACCTTTTATGCAAATCCTCCAGCAATCAACGCTCCTCTGCTTGGACTTTCATCTTATCTTTGATTTCCTTATCTTTATTCTCCAGGTTTTGCTCCAAATTCGATATTTTTTTGTGTTTTCTTGGCAGCTTGTACATCTGCGAGAGTGTCCACTTCAAATTTCTTTTGTAGAGCAGCTTTTGCTGTTTTCTCCTCATCACGGAGTCTCTCAATGTACGATGCATGAACATTCAAACATAGCTCTTTCAGAGCACTTGTAAAAGGAATGTTTTTCGCAGTCCAGTTGCTTGTCATCCATAATTCCATGCTAGTAAATATGAGTTCTATTGACATGATTTTAGGTACCCTAGCCCAATTTGCGGCTTCCTTCTGGGTAAGAATTCGTGCATTCTCATACATAAAATTCGTGCATCCATCTGAAATTTCGTGCATTCGTGCATACTTCTTAAAATTCGTGCATGAATCCAACCACTGATTCTGACCTTCAAAATATTTCTAGCCTATTGTTCGGCTAGTAGGCCCTATGAATCACGCATGCATTCTTGAATTGAATTTGAATTTCGTGTTTTCCTCTGCAACTTTTGAACATGAACGGATCTTAGTCCAGCAAGGTAATAATAATCATTAAAAAATAACTTTTATAATGATAAACAGCACTGCAAACTAAATAGCCTATTACATGTAAATTATAGTGATATCCATTTGTGCTCAAATGGGTAATAATTGAACTACTTCAATATTTCGTGCTGAAGATATCATTTTGTAAAATGTAGAAGTGGATCTGTAGAAAATTAAGGCATAATAATTACTTATGGTTTTGAAAGAAATTCAGTATGGGGTGAATAATTCATTCCAAACATAAACTAACGATGTTCAAAATCCACATGAGAACGGTTTAAAGCAGGGTTAACAGAACTTTACTATCTAAGCTTACATCAAATATACGATTGATAAATGTAATACTTTAGTTAATTACCTCTTCATGAGAGAGAAAGGGTGGAGGATGAAACAGTTATAAATCACGTTAGTTAATTTTTCCAGTTGCAACTGAAATAGGACATGGCTTCTCGTGATCGAGAATGCAAATCAGTCGCACGAATATGAGGATTGTTGTGAGCCGCATTATTTTCAAAAACAATTCTTTGGTATTTCGAACTTAGAATTGTCGTTTGTCATTTCGCTTCACCATCTAGCAACACCTGCGGTGTCAGGCTGGAATGCGGTGGGGGGGGGGGAACTGCTTCGCAAGGGCTAGACTTTCCTATCTCGTAAGCAAGCCGTGTGCCATTTAAGAATTTAGTCCCATGCGTCCCTTTCCGAACAGCTCCGTAGTATTAATGTTCTGAGCGGAAATTCCGTGCGCATGAGGCCGCGTCATCCCCCGCCGCGACACCGGCCGGTGTGAATGGACCTTCAGAGATACGCATTGTAGTTGTGAGATAAGCATGCCTAATGCTACTGCTGATGTGTTGTCTGACATGGATGGATGGCAATCTGCATATCTATGCTAATTTCAATATCAAACGCCACTGAGACGCAAAATTAAGTATAGGAAAAAGTTCAAGATGTTCCTTAAATTATGAAAAGTTATCTCTGTAGATTCTCAGCGATCATGGAAGCATTTGGGCGATTCCTCATCTTTCGAGTCGCTTGCTTGCAATGCTACTTTCATTCAACTATTCATCTTAGTCGTGGTTTTCTGTTCGTATCTTTCCGTCATTTCTGATGCTTACTTCGCCGTGTGCTTATTTCATGTGTTCAAGTATCCGCTGCATCTGTGAGAATCAATAGAGTTGATTGATTGAATATATAATTCACGAATGTATTTCTCTAATTATAAAATAAAGCGCTGGTGTTTAAATACATATATTCAATTTAGAAAACAATGCAATCACTTTACATTTTCTGTATTTAAACAGTCCAGTTAAGTAGCATGAGTGCTTCCCTCATATTAGTGTTTTTCAGTGAATTCTATGAAATAAGTACAGCAGGTATGTACATTCCAGTGCATGAAGTAACAAGTCAAACAACATAAAATGACCAATCATTTCGAATCAGATATAAAATCATTTAATCAAGTCTTATGAAAATACTGAAGAACGTCATTACACACTACACAAATGAGTCATCAGATCCAACGCTCCTTACTGGTTTAACAATTGAATCTTCATAATCTCCTTTGAAAGAAGTTCTCATTCGTGTAGAGAAATCTGAAACAGGACAAAAAAAAGAAAGATATTTTAGGCAAGGCGGAGCACAGCATAATTCTGTAAATAAAAATGATGTTCAGAATGTAGGTGGAATTTCTGTGCTTGAACAGCAAGATCGTGAACTCATGTGCTGGAAGCGATTGAATATCCCCTCTCAATTAATGATAACGCGCATACATG
Source organism: Prostheceraeus crozeri (assembly GCA_907163375.1). Classification (NCBI taxonomy): domain Eukaryota; kingdom Metazoa; phylum Platyhelminthes; order Polycladida; family Euryleptidae; genus Prostheceraeus; species Prostheceraeus crozeri. The sequence goes on along the minus strand of CAJQUW010005833.1, from coordinate 73,367 downwards.
TATATATAGTAATATAGTATAATTAGTATATATATAATAATATAGTATACATAGTAATGCATAATATCAAAAAACTTGGGCGTCGTCCTGCAATTTGCAAGTAGTTCACAAGAGGTCATCACACGTGTGACTGGTAGTGTCCGATAAGGGTGATTTCATTGTGAACAATACCATAGAGTTGCCTAGCATAACCGACTTCAGTGTTACATAGACATGCAATAATTGTTAAGATGTTCTTCAAGAATTCCTGGGTTAGCCAATTTGATGATTGTCATAAACATACACGCAGACTCGGTTGATCGGTCGGTCGTCCTGGTTGGTTGTGATTCTCGTCTCCTGTATCAGGTGTGCATCTGTCGGAAATACAAGAAATCGTGTCGTGTATAGTCGAAATTTACACCGTTGGCATCCTCTCATTTTTGTTTACTGAATTTTCACCCCTAGCACAGCTATGAGCCATGAACGAAGCTAGGGGTTACTCAATGAAAAGTAACAAATTGTATTATTTTTAATAAATAAAATTTAAAAAAAACAGATCTTCTAATCTGATTAAGCTGTCCCCATCAGAAACCTATTCGCACGACTCTTGAAAGTATCAAGATTGTATTGGTCAGGGAAAGTGGTCTGGGGAAGCTGATTCCAAAGCTGTGCCGTGCGAACAAAAAAGCTTTTCGAGCGACTCACAGTACGTGCGCGTTCTAAGCTCACATTATAGCATGTGAGTGCATTAGCTCTGCGTGTGCTTCTGGAGAATATCTTAGGTTTGGGTACGCACTCATTTACTGCAGAGCTGCTTCTACCGAAATAGTACCTGTAGAAGAGACTGAGTGAAGCAACATCCCGTCTGACGGAGAGCGGCTGCAACTTGCTAGCAAGTTTTTCACCCATGAGATTCTTGACACGTTTCTCAACCCGTTCAAGGAGGTTAAGATGCGTTTGTGGGGCGCCTGCCCACAGATGACAACAATACTCCATCAGAGGACGAATAGTGGACTTGTAAAGATAGCAGACAGTCTGTGGTGGAAGATAGCTGCTGGCACGATAGAGACTACCAATGCGTTGAGCTGCCTGCTTGCTAATGGATTGGATGTACGGTTTCCATGACAAGTCTTTCGTAACCGCCAATCCAAGGAAGGAGATGGAATCTTGTTCTCTGATCCTATTATCTGACATCTTAATGCTATGATCATCATCTCCTTTAAGTCGTGAGTGCAGAATACTCTGAGTTTTTGAAGGATTGAAGGAAACAAGCCAATTGGCGCCCCATTCTGAGACCCTGCGTAAGTCTTCATTAAGAACGTCGCATAACTGCTGACGTTGATGAGTGTTTTTAGCGAGTCGCTCATTGGAATTGAAGAGTGTTGTGTCATCTGCATACATCACCAATTTACTCACTAGGCAGTCTGGGAGGTCGTTGATGTACAGCAGAAAAAGAGTGGGTCCCAAAATTGACCCTTGAGGAACTCCTGCATTGACAACCTTGGTGGAAGACTTTTGGCCATCTAAGACGATAGATATCTGCCGGTCACTAAGGAAAGAAGCAACAAGTTTGTGGAGTTGATCAGCAACTCCATAGGACTTTAGCTTCATAAGGAGTTCCTGATGCCAGACTTTATCGAATGCCTTGGAAATATCCAAGGCAACTGATCTCGTATCACCAGTTCAGTGACTTATGAAAGAAGATCTGCAGTTGATCGAGAGTGCCTGAAGCCATACTGTTCTTCTGATAGAAGGTTCTGAGTTTCAAGGAAGTTAACAATGTGTTGGTTAATCGCTGCTTCAAAAATCTTGCCAGCAATTGGAAGCAGGCTGATAGGACGGTAACTAGATGGAAGAGATGAGTCAGAACCTTTCTTTGGAACTGGAACCACGGAAGCTACTTTCCAACAAGAGGGAAACTCATCGGTGGATACACATCTAATGAAAAGATTGGATAAAAGTGGAGAAAGCTGAGGTGAGAGATGCTTGAAGACCGAAACCGGGATGCCATCTGGTCCACTAGACTTAGAGCTATCGAGACCGGCGATGATCTTTTTGACGTTTCGGACTGTGACTGAAGGAGGACTAACTGTCTCATCAGTGCGCGTGGGAATTGGAGGTGGAATTCTACCTCCATCGTCTAATGACGAATTCTTCGCAAACTCCTTGCAAAGAAGCTCGGCTTTGTCTGCTGAGGTTGTCGCCATAGAAGTACTGACTTCGGCATGACGGAGTGCTGTGATGGAGGATTTGTTCCTATTGGTGACACTGTTGTAAATCCTCCAGAAGTCCTTAGAGCCAAGCTTTTGGGTAGCAATGGATTTCCGTTCATATAAAGCGTAACGGCTTTTGGCCTGATGTATGGTTTCCTTGCCATGTCTACGTGCGGTTTTGTACAATTCAAGATTGCCAGCGCTACTGTCACGCTTATACTTATAGAAAAAGTGGTCACGCTGGCAACTTGCAGCTGCACATTCTGGTGTAAACCAAGGTTGTAAGTGGGGCTTCATTTGGAAAGTACGGTGAGGAATGTAGGCCAACATCCCTATCTGAAGCCACTCTGTCAGTTCTTGCGCCGACTTGTGGACGTTCTCGCTCAGAATCAAATTCTCAGCTTGAACTTGACTAAGAAAAGTGCGGAAGCCACACCAGTCTGCTTTGGAGAATTGATAAACTGTTCTATGGAAGGGTGCAGACGGTGTGGAGCAAATTTGTTTGCCAGAAACTGTGATAACACAGTGATCAGACGTGCCGAGGGGAGAAGTAACCTTGTATGAAAAACAAGTTGGATTTGAGCTGAGAAACAGGTCAAGGAGATATCCAGTATCCCCAGCTCGGTCAGGCACTCTGGTAGGACAAGTGACAATTTGACTGAGCTTGTGAGAGACAGCGAAATCCTGGGCTGCCTGACCGGAGAGATCGGTGGTGCGTGAGTACACAAGCCAGTCAACATTGTGCACGTTGAAGTCACCAAAAACGGCAACTTCAGCGTTGGGATACTCTTGTAGAAGAGAATCGATCTTGTCAGAAAGAACATTGAAAATATCCGCATTAGTTGATGGAGAGCGATATAGGAAAAATAGAAGAAGAGTGGTCTTCTGCAGCGGCGCAATGAAGGCAAGATACTCATGCCTTGGATCCTCTGAGCCACGAAGCCTTCTCAAGGGAAGGCTTGTCTTGGCATAGACTCCAAGACCATGACAAGGTGCTTTATCCATCCGGTGAAATATGTATCCATCAGGAGTAACGTCGCTTGATGACATACTGGGATCTAGCCCGGTTTCCGACAGGGCTAGAAGATCTGGTGACTTACCTTGCAGGAAGATGTTGATGTCGTCGTAATTGGACCTCAGTCCTCTTACGTTGCTGAAGCTGATCCTGAGAGGGGTTTTGAGCTTGACGGATTGACTACGTTTCTTGTGTGTCTTTCTCATTTTCATAATTTCTCATAGAATATCAATCAAATAAACGAAAATTATACTGTACAACAAAGTGATACAAGAAACTTTGAAAGGCATCAGAAAAACGTAGATAATAGCAACAAAGCTGCAATAAATAATACGCAAAAAAGACACTTATAGGCACAGTTCATGTCGCAAAAGCTTGAAGAAACCCAAATGGGAACCCCTTTGCCGTAACAATGGGTACAAGTCAGGTAGGCCACAGAGGAACCGGATACAGCTACACGGGCTAAACCCCTCAGTAAAGCTACCCACGCATGTCCGTGGCAGTGGAAGTGTACCGCCTTTTTTCGAGCAGTTGACCGGGCCAGCCTCCCAAAGCATTACCAGTGGGTTCGGGACCCTCGAACTACCTGACGCCCGTATGCCGTGAATACGTTGGATCTGTCACACCTTAACCTGCAACAAATGGGGAAGTGCAAAAGAGAGCAGTGGAAGGAAGTTCGATCACAAATGAGACAAATAAGTGCCATGCCCAAAAACCTGATTCGACAACATGAAACATCTGATGACTGTTCATATCTGGCGAACCAGGGGGTGGTGTTAATTGGGACGGCCGAAGCCTACCACACATTTAAAATAAACAAACGTGGAGAAAAAGAATGAAAAATTAATCAAACATAAATAAATTCAATGACCAGTAAAATAAAAATAATATTCCAGCACCTGCTAGTTAGCCGGAGCACGGTCACAAACCGCCGACAGTAAACCTTTCCGACAAGGTAGAACCCAAAGAAGCATGAGCTTCAGACGACAAAGCCTTATTGCGACTCCGTTTTCACCCTTTTACCGCTTTGAGGCCGCAGGTTGAGTGAGAAAAGGAAGTTCTCAGGGAAGAAAGGGAAGTTCTCATCCTGTAGAAGCGAACTTGGTCGAGACTGTAGGTAGAGACTTCTCAACCTCGTTGTTATTAAAAATTTATACATCTAAGGGACTAGTTCTGGTTTCCAAGTGAGTTGTATTTGCTGGTCGTTGCTGCAACTACGGCGTGGGAGGTCACGTGATTTCAATGACAATTGCATGCAAAACGCAACACATTTGATCCATTCTCCGAATATCAAATACGTAAGATATCAATTGACTGTCGTGACGAGCAGCATAACGGGTTAACGTTGAACTTCCAAGTGAATGTCGATTGCATTCGATTGTGGGAATTCGATTATTTTGAGATTTCAATAGAGGTATGAATAACAACACTCCCAAGCGGAGCACACGGCCTAATTCGACGAGTGACTTGCATAACCGCTTAGAAGATCTAAGATCCATTATTATTTCATCATTTTCCTCTCAAGTATTAAGCATATCGTTTCAAGAATAGATAACTTACAAGACAACATTTCTCAAATCCTTACAAAGCAAGTTGAGTCTCAGAAAGAAATTGTAGATATTCAACAAAAAATCAATACAATGAAAGAAGAAAACAATAATTTAAGAAACGGGATGATATACAATGCGGACTTAATAACACAAGGAGGTCAAATGAGAATGTCGAAAAGCAACAACATCGGGATTTATGGCATTCCTAAGCAATCTACTGTGTCAGTTGCGGAGCGAAAAGCCAAAGATGAAGAAAGAAATTGTAGATATTCAACAAAAAATCAATACAATGAAAGAAGAAAACAATAATTTAAGAAACGGGATGATATACAATGCGGACTTAATAACACAAGGAGGTCAAATGAGAATGTCGAAAAGCAACAACATCGGGATTTATGGCATTCCTAAGCAATCTACTGTGTCAGTTGCGGAGCGAAAAGCCAAAGATGAAGAAACTGTGGATGAAATAGCAACCGAACTTGATATTACAGAATATGAAATCAAAGAGGTTGCAAGAATTGGAAAGAATTTGTTTTCGTGCCTGAATTTTTCTTCGTGTCACCTTTACGGACCCAACCTCAAGATCAAATTCTTAAGAAAAATCAAAATGCTTAAGAGATTTAGTGAATTTTAGACGTTGTTTCATTAATGCTGACCTCACACTCCATGAGGGACAAAGGCAACAATCACTGCGTATTCATTTGAAGGAAAAAAGAAAAGATGGTAGGGATAATAAGAAATGGTATGATATGTTAGAAAGAATAACAAAGTCAGAATTTTCATTGTCTTATCCCAAATGTTCTCCACTAAAAAGCAGAGAATATTCTCTTCCGTCAGTGTGCTGGCTAATGTTCGATCAATTGAAGAACTGACTGTAAGTACCTGAAGTATTAGTCCTGGTCTTATTGCCACAACAGAAACGTGGCTGAACCCCAATGTAGAATATGCTCAGATCGATTTATTGAACTATACCTTGTTCTGCTTTGACAGACAAGACGGTTGGTCTGGTGGTGGTGTTAGTTGTTATCACAGAATTTTGTGGTTGTTATATTCGTAACGATTTCAGTTGTAAGCAGATAAACTGATTGACTAATCCACCTACTACAATTGAATGTATCAGATGACATTTTCATCAATGTAAACTTGTCATAATTGTGGTGTATATTCCCCCAAGTCTTAAAGTTGAAGACCTGAATGAAGTGGCACGATTTCGCATCACCGATCTTACTCGCTAACATTACAGTCGGTATCTTCATATTCTCAAATGGTAAAGTATGCGGATGATATCATAATTGGCAGTCCATTCAAAGATGAGAAAGACCTAATGACGACGGTGAATATGGAAACTAAAAACGTAGAACTATGGTGTAGCAACAACGGTCTCATTTTAAATGGCAGGAAGACGCAAATTATGATTTGCAGACGGCGAAAGGCTGACCCTGTATTTGAAACACCGCTCCACTTAGAGACAGAATTAAGGCTTCTTGGTGTAATTTTTCAAGAAAATTAACAATTGGATATGCACATGGACTATGTCATGAGAAATGCATCAAAGAGAGTGTTCATACTAAAAGAAATGAAGAAAATCCAATGTACCACCAAACACGATCTTATCCATGCATGCTTCTCACAATCAGGAGCATCATTGAATACAACTGTCCTGCCTTTGTTGGATTAAACATGAGAAACAAATGCAAATTGAATAAACTTCAAAGGCGTTGTCATCGCATCATCTGCGGCAAATGGTGTTCGTGTGACCTACTTCCAAGCTTGGAATCTCGTAGATATGATTTGGCCATGAAAGTGTTCCATACAATCTGCAACCTGCAAATCATATCGGAGTAGGCAAAAACAAGTTCTGTCTTCTTCTAAAATTTTATGGCTAAGAGATGACGTTAAAAACTATTTATGCCTTTTCTTTTTAAGGTATACAATCCTGCAATTCTAAAGGCTACAAAACTACATATAAAATGTCGTCAATTAGGAAGGTTTCTCATCAAAAATGACAATTTTGAGGCAAGAAATAATCTGTTTTTGCCCGAAAAGAACGACTTTAAGACTGACAAGATTTAAGGAAATCTACTATCGCATTCTGTACTGTACTTTCGAGAATTGCCGAGTAAAGGTTCAGCCCAGAGAAAAACAAGGAATGTCAGTTTCAGCCATTTATTACATAACACCCTCCAACATCTATTGAAAACATCATAGAAAAAAAATTTCAGCCTAAATTAATAGAAATACGTGTATAAATATTCTGTTTGAAAAAGAGCAAAGACATCACACAGACATACTCTGTGAGGTAGTAGGAGTCTTCAAATCATAAATCGCAGTTTTCTCAAAACGCTAAAAATTGACATTCCTTGTTTTTCCCTTGCACTCTTCAGTTGTTTTCGTAGGTTATTAAGAGTGCGAATGGGATTTAACAAATGAAGGTGTAGTGCGAACGACTCTCAAAAAGGTTACTGAGTACTAATCAGCAGCACATCCGCCATCAATGCTTCACCGAAGGCTCCTCAATACCTAACCAGCGACTGAAATCACGAAGGCCCTTCTCTCGCCATGCAGCTTTGTCTCCTCAGCGACGGCTTCGATCCCTTGGTCGCTTGGCACAACAATGTTACCGGCGGACCTCACTTCCCAAATTCCGATGGCCCCACACGAAGTCAGACGACCTGCCTCGCAAGCAGTGGGTTCGGCTTAATCGTCTTCGCTTCAACAATGGTCAAACAGCTACAACCCTTCAATCCCGGGGCCTGTGAGAGCCCGCCACCTGCGCTTGTGGACACACGTCTCTAACTGTTGAGCACACATTTAAAACATTTTTGGAGACATTTGATAAAATTCCTACATCTGCTGTGAAATCATAACATTAATACAGATATGAGAAATATACAATAACTTACATTTAGCATGTATTACGAAGATCATGAGACCTTCAATTTCATGGCAGATGGCGGAGGTTTTATTTCATAATGGGCGATTGAGGCACTCATTCCTTCTGCTCCTGTAGAAGAATCAACTGAAAGGAAATAAATACCCATTTAAAGGGACCATTGATAAGATAATGATGACAGCTAGAAAAAGGATGATGGATAAATGCATAGCGTAGGCGTGCTTAGTAAATGCTGTAAAAACTATTCAAAGCGCAACATTACAAAAACTGATGATATATTATCTTGGGTTTTTTACAGAATTTTCACCCCTAGTAGAGCTGCGAGTCATACACGAAGCTAGGGGGTGCTCAATGCAAAAAATAAAATGAAGTTTATAATTTTTATATTATGTAAAAGCAAAATAACAGGAATTCAAATCCCCCAGGGTTTCCCCCATCAGAACCTGTTCGCACGTCCCTTGAAAGTGCCATGATTTTATTGGTCACGGGTAGTGGTCTGAGGAAGCTGACAGTACTCACAGCACGTGCGCATTCTAAGCTCACATGATAGTATGTGAGCGAATTAGCTCTGTGTGTGCTTCTGGAGATATCAGGTTTGGGCACGCACTCATTCACTGCAGAGCTGCTTCTACCGAAGAAGTATCTGTAGGAGACTGAATGAAGCGACATCCCGTCTGACGGAGAGCAGGGCTTGAAGTTGGACGAAAGGAAAATCCCGCAAATTTGTGATAAGAAAAATGGAAATTGAAACTTCACTCTTCATTAAGTGTCGCCTTCAGTCGACTTAGATCGACTTCAGTATGTGCATCTTATGGATTCCAATATCATCAACTTTCATGATGAATCAACTGTTACTAAGTAAGCTCATTACATCTGCAACACTATATTCTTTGTACTTACAGTGCTGCTAAGCAGTGACACTTTCTTTTAAAAAGTAGGAATTTTTCATCAAAAAAAACAGGAAACTAAAGTTTTCGAAAAATTGGAAAACAAGAGGCGCTCACCATGCTTTTATTTTCTGGGCCATCATCTGTTGGCTACAGGGACTGAACAATATAAAAGATAACCAGCAGCTTATGATTTTTTTCAAGGGAGATTTACCAAACGAGTTGGAACTCATAAAAATGAATTGCCTCCCGTTCGCGGCAGTCAATTTGAAAACAAGAGGAAGAAATAACTAATTCACATGGTGTTTATGATGCAAATAGAATACCAACCTCATACATGACATGTTTCTAAATGGCCATCAATCATTCCATTGAATGAAGTATTGTATAAACGTATGGCCTCGATTTAAATCAAAAATAAAATGGCAACATGTAAAAATATCGTATATCTTTTTTGATATAAGCTTCTATTCAATAAGCAATGCCTCTGATCTATGATGTGAAGAATGATAAACAACGAAAAATACAACGACTCAATTCGAGGAATATTCCAAAAAAGATTAAACGGGACAGTATAGCAAATTTCGGGGAATTTTATTCACTACGAATTCCGATTCTGCCAGTGGATGAATTCCTCTAGCATTGTCCACTTATTTTTCTCAACCTTTTGCTGCGTCACCTCGTATTTCAAAGCTCAACTTGCTTTCCACTGCCTCTATCATGGCCTGCGCCACGGCTATTTGAGATGCATTACTCGATTTGACTGCCAACTTTTGAGCAGCTTCCGAGAGCAGTATGTTTCCAGTCGTCATCAATTGGGTGCCGCCTGCCTCTTCTATCTCCAATCTAGCTTCATTCACTCAACTTCTCCATTTTATTCGAGATTTATTTGGATCCAAGGCTTTCCAAAATGGCATTCTGTCGTTCCTCTTTCCTTTCTTTGTCCGACAATTCTTGTTTCTTTCTCCCTTTCTTCACAAGTCTCTGTTCCTCTTCCAAACACTATTTGTATTTCCGATTACCTCGTCTCCCATGAAGAATATAATCTTTTTGTGACGGGAACTATCTTCGGGATTGTTCCCATGTGAACGAATTCCAGACGCCGTTGCTCGATGCGATTGATGGCAGCCTCACTCAAACTTGTCTGCTGGGACTTGACTTCATTTCCAATCATTGATGAGGCCCTCAACACCTCACTTGCATCGACTGACCAAGCAACTCTTCTTTTCAAGTTGGACAGCTCGCGCATAATGTATGACAGGGTTGGTCATTGGCGGCATTTTTTGCTGATACGCGTTGGCTGCTAAATATAGCTTCTTCAGCTACACAAGAACTTGACCGGTATTGGAGCCGAATTGGAGAACATGTCCCAAAATGGCTGCCCGAGAATGGTGGGACAAGAAGAGCAGCAGCATCTTCCATCACCCGTCATCTCAACGAGTGTGATGTCAGTAATCACCGATTCTCAGTCATTGGACAATGCTCTGGCAACCCTCAGCTTGCAACGACCGAGGCGACTGCCATTCATTTCCCATCTCTTTTTTTCTCTTTTTTTTCCCATCTCTTTCATCGTCCATCTCTTTGTTTACAGAAAGAGTTTGTTTTTAACTTATCTCTACTTTAATTTTGTCTCTTATCTTTTAATTTCATCGATGTCTTGTTATTATAATTTTCTGCCAAATCACTGTGGAGTGACGTCACCACTTCTCTGCAGATCAGGTCGCTCTTCTGCATTATGCTGGTGAATGTGAGGCTGTCAGGTGACAAATGAAGTTTTTGCTGTTGTCAGTTCTGCGGTAGAATCTCTATGAGACGCAGCGTGGCCAAGACAAATGGATTATTCGTGAAAAAATTAGACTAAATTCACACAAAGAAGATATTTTCCGATTAAATATAAAAATATAAAACACAACATGTTCGCAAATTGACACAAATAAACGGAAACTGAAGAAGACACAGAAATCCACAGCACTTGATAAGCTCGCATCATTTATATCCTGTGAAAGCCATTGAAACTATTCAGTGAATCTTAAAGGAGTGCAATTCGTTAAACATACAAAAAATTAGAGAAAATTACTCACTGCCATTCCCTCGATTGTAAACATATTCAAAGGATCCCAATAAAGATCTTACACCACTAAAATCTCCTTTCTCAGCAAGAATTATTGCTTCCTCCGCAAGATGATTGCGCAGAACAAATCGTGGATTCACTGCATTCATTAACGTTGCTCTTTCACGATTTGCGGTATCCAAATAATCATCATTTTTTCTTACAGTCGTTAAGTCGTCAGATAATCGCGAACGATATAACTCGAGCCAGTCCGTCCATAGCTGTTTATCTTTTTCCTTCTTTGATTCATTGGTATCATTCTGAAAATGCAACAAACTTAACTTAAGTTCAAAAGTTTCCCCTGTTCCACACAAGTGAATGAAGCGCTTCGAAAATAATCGTTTAGCCATACATCATGAAATGATTTATACCGATGCAAGATAAATTCAAAACCCCTTAGCAATTTGAGTATATAACAGACAGCTGTAGGACTGTTTCTATCGGTCCTCGTTTTCGATTGAAGGAATTTACTGACCTGCCTGGCTTCATTATTGTACAACGAGTGTTAAACATCACATATATGACATTTTTATCAATCTATTGAGAGGCTATGGCAATCAATATACCCTTAGATGGGCCTAGTGTTAGTTGAATCACGTTTGGCAATAGAACTATTGAAATGGACATATACTGCTCGCCAAAAAAAAGTAGGACAGCAAATTCTTTCACTTTCAATCAAACATCTTCACTGTTATTACTCTGGTATAAGAAGTTTTGTAGTTGATTGATTGCATTCATTCAGACAGCAAATTCTTTCACTTTCAATCAAACATCTTCACTGTTATTACTCTGGTATAAGAAGTTTTGTAGTTGATTGATTGCATTCATTCAGAAGCAGAACATCTAACAGTTGATAAACAATACTCACCAAGTCAGCAACGTATAAATTGGAATGTTGTGAGGTCAGAGATCTGCTGAGATCAAGAAATGCCACAATTAAGTGAATTCGACAAAGGTCGTTTGATCGGCATGCTTGAAGCTGATCTGTCAATCAGACCAGTCGCAAGCAAGATGAACTGCTGCAAGCGAACAGTGGAGAAATGGTGGCTAAGGTATAGAGAAGAAGGCCATGCAAGAAGGAAGGAAGGCAGTGGAAGACCAGCAGTCACTGATGCAAGGGAAGACAGACGACTTGTCTTAGCCGGGAAAAGGGAGATATTTTCCTCCATGCGGGTTATTTACAGATGGTATCCCGGAACTCCATTATTTTCGCTGCGAACTGCCTATAGAAGGATGGGATCTGCTGGGTATCGCTCTTACAGACCAGCTGTACGAATTCCACTGTCGCTGCGTCACCGAAGGGCACGACTTGACTGGTGCAGAAACCTGGCTGATGCCCCTGATGATTTTTGGCGAAAGATCTTGTGGACAGACGAATCGCGTTTCTGTCTTGATTTTCATGATGGGCGAGTGAGAGTTCGTCGTCTACCCAACGAACGTTACAATGACTGCTGTATCACTGAGCATGATCGCGATACCCAACAGCTGCTGCAAAGACTGCGTGAGCAGTGGAATCTTCTTCCCCAAGACACCATTCGGCATGTCATTGACAGTGTTCCCAGGCGTCTGCAGCAGTGCATCCAAAGTTATGGAGGACACACAAGATACTAGTAGACACAATCTTTGCGCATGTTTTTCCAAATATATGTATTTCTATCGATTAAACTTCATTTTTATTTACTAACATTTGGTTCGAATAGCTGTCCTACTTTTTTGGCGAGCAGTATATTATGTCAAGTAAGTTGTGAATTATCAGGCCTAGCATTATAAAAGAAAAGGCTTCATTCTTTCTCTGAACCGAATTTTACGGTCAAATATTCGACATCCTGTGAATGATGCAAACGTGTACTTGTGTACCGTCGAATTGGCCTAGTGACGACGGTACAATTTCGTTCCACCGCGGATTTCGGTTCGACTCCTACGTCAGGCGAGTGTAGTCGAGGAATCAAGGGTATTGGTGTCCTTTATTGTCTTAACAGCTGTTATTCTCTTTAGATTTTCAAAATATTACGACAGACTTGTTATTAATGCAAGCTAGTATTAATCAAAATACTCGTAGATTCGCAATCAGGTGAATAACGCTAGATTACATTTTCTATACACACTCAAAACCCTTAATTCGGAAATTAACCCTGAAAGAAACTTTGCCTATCGTCAGATACTTTTCGCAATCCTACCTTAAGTTCTTCTAGTTTTTCCATTTTATTCAATTCATTGACCAAACGCAACGCTCCACGACCCAATTGTTCAAGTAATCCTGGGTTTGACTGAAGAACCATCAACATCATCTGCATTTCTCTTCGTGGCATGGTTGGCTTTAGTGACTCGCGCACTTCATCAATGGAGCAACATTGTACTAAACAGTCCTCAACTACTGAGTTGGTGTCGAATTCATACGACAAATTGGTTAAGACACGCCATGTATTGGTAAAATCCGCACCGGTCTTGTGCATTGTGGACAACAAACCATCGATCAGATTTTTGTCATTTGAGTTCTCTGAATAAATAATGCCGAGCTGAAAACACAAATATGTAGATTATGATGCTTGTTCATGAATATCATGCGTGCATGCATTGAAAGAAACTGACTGAATCAGTATTAGTGAACATGGCGCTACCCTAGTGCATGCCTGCCAACATTGCTGAAAAAATTTGTAAAACACGATAATCTGCAAGCACTCAAGAATTACTTAAACAATGATTTAATATCAAGCCAGACTGCTGAATTGATTAGAAGGTCTATTACGGGAAGCCTTAAAGCCAGCCTAATGATCTGTAGGCATTTAGGCCTATAGCCAAATTTCGCCGTTAAAGCGGCCTTCTCAAGCACGCACAGTCACACACATTAAGTTCATTTTTGTTACGACACCTTCAGTGAGGCCGTATTAACCGTGAAATTCACAATAAATATCAACTACATCAATTCAGTAATTTAGTCTCACTTTGAATCATCACTGAAACATACATGTATATGCCACCTAAAACAAATTATACACTTACAAATAATATTCGACTTTTGCTACATATGCATATTACATCAGGGTTCCCGCAGATTTTCAAACAAAAAATTCAATGATTTTTAAGGGTCACGTAAATTTGATATTTCTATATACGTGGGCATGTGTTGAAATACATTCTACATGATTAAATAGGTTATTTCAAAATTCTAAAATGAAAAGAAAATCAATTGAAATGTATGTTAAATACTTGAACATTCAGTTAAAGATGTATGAGGCAGCCAGTAGTCGCTCCGACAGAAGATGCGTCATTCTGGTTAGACGTCGTAGCCGACTTGCCGGCAACAGGTAACATGCGGAACAATTATCGGTTCATAAAGCAAAATGTGTTATCACATTAGTTGCCAACTTAGAACACAAAATACCTACGGAATTGTATAATATATAAGTGGTATACACAAAATTATACATGTATAATCCCTGCACTTTAATGAGAAAACTATTTTGACTTATGCAAGTGTTAGTACATGTGAATGATTGTGTAAAAATATTTCAGTGGTTACAGCTTTTTAATAGATTAAAACAACTAGCTTAATTAATAGATGTATTCACATTCATTTTCAAAATTAGGTGCTTTCTGTTACATGATATGTAGACTTTTTCAATACTTTAACATGTAGAAATTGATGACTTCATCAAAATTCAAGTGGTCGCGGGAACCCTGTACATACATGCACAGATGCAATAATTGCTGGAATTCAGTTACAGTCCTTTGTTGCTTATTCCGATGAAAATTCAAGATTGTGCAACTTAAAATTTGATGTCGGTATGTTATTATTCATGTCAACAACTATTCGTCTCACAAAATCAAAATAGAAAAACATATTTTTAGAGAAAATATTAGAACCAGTCCTCACATTTTTGTGTTACTGATATTAAAATGCACCTAAGTGACCTAGTATAATCTTAACACAGGTTGGCACAAAAAATCAGCTCAATCAACCGACGTTAACTTCTCCAAAGATTCAATAACTTATTTCACAGCAGAATAGCAGACTGAGTCCCTATACTTGATTACTTGATATTTACATTTACAACGATTACATTTTATTGTTTCCTGTGAATATATTACAGCACTTTTGATGGATTAGAACCTTTATTTTAAGTTCTGCCACATAAGGAAATTCCCATTAGACAAAAATCCATTCGCATTCCAACGGCAACTCTGGGTGAAGACAATATCCGAATCTTAAGTGTGACTATTGGACGAGTGGTTTGTGAACGAGCACACACGAGGATTTGGATGTCTACATGGATATCTACAGAAGTTGCTTCCGTACTTTGTTGGAATACTGCGCACCTTAGTTCGTAAATGATTCGAGTCATCAATTGTATTTACTTGAGCAGGTTGAAAATGTCATATCGATTTGTGGTTCTTCCGATTCCTCATCGAAAATTTTCTTACCACTCCATTAAAGTCGCCAGATTCAAGGTTTTGAGATTTTTGATAATTTAATCAAGAACCAGTTCCATTCATTGCGCTATCTTTCACTCCAACATTTCTTAGCTCAGAAATTCTCCATTCCTCTGTGAAGAGGACGCAGACAAGTACAAATTTCATAGCATCGATGGCAAAACTAGCAAACAGAAGTTTTCCTATTTGACTTGGTATTATTGCTATGACAATAAATTGCATGCTCTTTTCTGTGATTTTTGTTGTTATATGCTATGCTTATCAATGTGCTGATAAAATGTTTCGATGCAGTCTCAATATTCTTAGGATAGTAGCATTTGAAGCTTTGAAGCAAATATACTTTTATCATTTTTTTATATTTTTACTTCATTTTTATAAATATACTTTTTATCAACTTATAGAAACTTACTTTTTTCTTCATCTTCTCCAAATAGTGCTTATTAAATACTTCATAGTAACTTTCTTCCAAAATTCTAAGTGATTCTTCCTGCGGCATTTGATCTTTTAGAGCATGAGCCAATTTCTCACAATTCCATTTACAAATCTCGGGTTGCTTGGCGTATGTGTAACGACCCCCATCATCCGAAGAATTGCAAATAAATTCGGGATCAAACCGATCCATGAATCCAAAGGGTCCGTAATCAATCGTGAGACCAATGATGCTCATGTTATCAGTATTCAACACACTGAAATAGGAATTGAGCTAGATTTCATTATTCAATTATCTAAAGAACAAGTATTAGCAAACTCTATTTAAGCATATTGTTAACAGAAACCAACATAACTGCTGCGAAGATGATATATATTTGGACTACACGGATCATATGGCTATTTACGTGCATATGGCCATTTTTAAGGATTCTCAAGGACATATAGCTGTAATTTATGTCAGCAAAGTCAAGCTTATCCTGTCCCTTATCATCAAATACACGCATATGCATCTCCAGCACGCGTGAATCAATGCAGTATGCTCACAAATTAAGGCATCTAACATAGGCTAAATCGTGCTTAGAATTGGATGTTTGCACTTCAGGAAGGATCATTCATAAGTCGTTCTGTGGTCATGGAGCTCGTATTCAGCCATGATAAATCAACGACTAACTCTATTCATCACCAGTCGCCAAACTCGAGAACAAAGAAACATGTTTCAAAGAAATTTTCCATGTATATTTGCCAACACCATCTCGTAAGAACCTGAGTATTGAATTTATTAACAGTCATATAAATTTCGAATACTATTTCTTTGACCTCTAACTTTTCATAAAGATGAACGTTTTCGTCAATAGAGTCTTAGAACTTCGGTAGAACTCTTCTAGAGAAGGAAAACAAGTGAGGAGGATTGGAATTGTGTTTCTGAAAGCAGGTGACCGTGAAGTGCATGCATCACATAGATAAGCAAAGTGTAGTGTCAGGCAAATTAGTTGATTGAGCATACATTGAAAACGTCCAATAACATAGCCTTAGACAACATAAGCATAATTGCCTCGTCAAATGATTCGATAGCTGCCTAAAGAGAGTTGCTTCTGGTACCATAATTTGATCTAAAAATGCCGACTGCAAAGTAGTTCAGTAATCTGAAATGAAATTAATTTACAAACATGTTTTCTTCAGCGTTCCAAAAGGCATGATCTCTCTATGAAGAGATAACTATTCAATTCACAAAATTGAAGTCAAAACCACAAAATGTATTATCTGCGGCGTTGAACTTTTCAGTCAAAAAGTAAAATTCACCATAAGTCCAGTAATAAGTCCGTTTTAACATTGGTTAATGCTATTTCTGCGACGAGCTTGAGTGAAAAATGACATCATTGTCAACTAGAATGTCGAGTGTCTCGCCTACCTCCTTGTCAATCGTTTTCCGATGATTCGCAATTTCGCTGGGTTTCCGGCTACTGAAAATAGAGCTAGAAAAATCCCATCTTTCCGCGATTCAGGAATTCGGCATTAAAACTCGAGACGGGGTTGACTTGTATAATCATATACGGGTTGGACATTGAGCATATAACACAGGTTAAGCGTCCTACAATTAGAAGTCCCGGCAAAGACACGGGATTTCGAGATTGGCTCTTGCAAGTGTATGTGTACAGGTGTTACACGTTGCAAATATGCTAGCCCGTGATTATGCTGGAATTATGGGGTTTGGATTGTACCAAGGTAAGATTCTAACGTGTCATTACTAGACTCAACGACGCCACGGGATTTCGGGATCAAGGTTGACATCAATGCATGTAGTTCATCTTTCTAGGCATGGATGGCTCGAAATTTTACTTCTGATGTTCACTATATCAAATAAAGGATCATTTCGATGAAACGTCGACAAATGTTTGAATTTCCTAGCAATTGGATGCCGCAAAGCCATAACGAAAAAACAAACGATCCTTATTACTGTAATGTCGTATATTACGTACGACAAACAGTCTTTGAAAAACCCTGTGTGATGCATGTAGGTTGTACAAAAAATTAATGATGTTCTAACCCGATGCGCTATGACATTAAGTAGTCCTTTAGCGCTAGTACCTTCAAATCTTGTGTATAGGATAAGGCCATTGCCAATATTAGAAGTCTTCGATTGCCTCGATTCAAGCGACACATCTACAGTGCATGTCCTCCACACTTTGCATAGTTAACTGAAGATACTTACCCCTTCGAAGATTTAAAAAATAATTGATCAATTAAATAACCTTATAGTTAAATCAACTATGAATTCAATTGTGATAATTGAATTGTCATCGTTTAAAGTTCAATATTTTCAATGACAACTCATAAAATCAGTGATGCAACCTCGATTGTATTTCAATCGAGGTCGAGGTCGGCTATTTCAATCGAGGTCAAGGTCAGCCCCGAAATAAGTTATATAATAGTGATTGACTTTGGCACCGGGCATTTGCATGAAAAGAAAACAAAAATATTTGTGTATCATAATATACACACATTGTGTCAAAATTCACCACACTGAAAATCTGAATATAATCTATGATAGTTTTAAATAGTTAATTTCTACATCATAATATGGTTTATGCTCATGTTGAAGGCAAAATATGCTTTATGCCAACAATTGCAGATAAAAAAAAGATAGTTGCAAACGGATACGCTCAAAGCATTATTCAACACATGACATAAAATAGTAACAAAATGTACTGAAATTATCTAGTGGCTGAAGTCTCACGTCGAATCTCAACAGGTGCTTGCTTTGGTCACAAGAATTTTAAATGCAAATTTAGGCATATACTCGGAGGGCCTACATGAAATTTGAATGATTGCAACAAATACTGTAAGTTGACGGAGAGAAAAAAACACAATTTGACGATGTTGTTTATTCTGGTCACTGGCTACAAGTTTCGACCGCTACTTCTGTCCTGGTCACGCCAACCAGGTCAGCTCAGTTGAATAAGCTTTAAGAAACGGCAGAATTTTCCATGTCAAATAAAAGCACGATGCTATGAAAGTAAATAATGCTATTGAATATAGTTCAAGTCAATCAAAATGCAGCTAGTAAAAAAAATTCCAAAGAAACTTTAGTCTGTTCTTTGTTTATGGATGTTCAGTAGAAGTAGATTGTTGTTTTTTTTCTGTGACATTCGGCTTCTCATATAAGTCTCGAGTCCTCGCTGGGCTGAAAACCACCTGAAGCAGTAGTAAGTGGTGCAAGTAATTAAATGTGAAGGAGCGCATCAATGTTGGGTAATATTGTCTTCATTGTTTCGTGATCGGGGAGGAGACATAATATCGTCTTTACAGATTCACATTCGTAATCTTGCTTCGAACCACTCCAAGTATTGTCAGTTCGTTGTCAAATTCTCAAATTAATATCATTTTCATATAATTTCATGAGTGCTTCAGATGGTTCCCATTCGTTTCAGCTGTTACAAGATGATGAGAGTAGCTTCTCAATTTCTATTAAGACAGATTATGTTGCTGATTGAAACGGCGACCAAGGGGTTCAAGCAGGCATAATCTATGAGCTCACAGAATTGTAGGCGGAATAATTCTGGTTAATCGGTCGTGGATTGTGCTGAAGTTCCATGCTGCAGATGACTGGAAATTTACTTCCTTCTTGGCTTCTCAGGTGGACAGATGAATTGAGAATTTTTTTGACATAGTAACTGTCGCTTGGTAAAAATCACCATACAGACACATATCGAATTCATGAGCACGAAAGTGTTTTAAATCTTTTAAACGGTGTGGTCCTCGATGTTGTACGATGCGTGGCACTTTGATAGCGTCAAGAAAGACATTTACGTCAAGCTGAGAGAAGACGTCCGAACTTCTAACATCAGGGTCAGGCTTCTCTCACTGTATTGAAAATAACAGAAATTATCCACTTTACTTATCCTGAACATAATAGGTGAAGGTAGCAGAGTGGAGAACCTCGGATTAAGTCAAAACCTACAAGCGACAGAAGTGGTGATCCATCCTTGACACCCAAGTTGTCGGTTGCGCTTGAAGCTGTTCCTGCTCTGTTCACTATGTGAGATCGCGCAAGTTGAGATGTGACCATCATGTTGCGAAGTTCAGGCTGAGCACATCCCGTCTATCGGCCGCACGAAAATCAGAACGGATAGCAGAAAATGGGAACAGATGGCTATTAGCACGAGGGTATCGCAACGTTATCATGCAACATTTGTAACAACCGTATACAGCATTGAACCGCTTCACTTTCAAAGCTTCAGCGCAGGCAGGTGCATCGAAGATAGTGAGCAGTGGATAAAGACCTAAAACTTGCCTATCTGGCCAAGTTTGTAGAGTTGTGCAACAACAATTGGCAAGAAGGCTGCTGTATGTTCCTTCTTCTTGCCCGCCAAAACTCCACACAATACGACATATCGGTACTTTGAACGATTCTCCACTTAATTTACGCCAAGCTGGGCAAACCTCATAATATGTGGTAGCACTGAATAGGGTGAAAACATCACTGCAGATTGAATATGAAAGATCGGTGCGATTTTCATTTTGCCGAGCGTCTCCCACTGAGTATAAAAAATGAATGTGGACTACGAAGTATTTAACAATGTTGAAAATAGTCCATGTTTGACGACGCAAGGATACACAGATTGCCAATGCACTAACGAGATTGACAAAGAACGCAACGAACAAAACAATAAACGAAATAAAGAATTGTGATTGCTCAAGCTTCATTTATTTGAGTCAATTACAATCTAAATAGCCTATACGATGTTTATGTAGGATGGTCAACTAGCAGTTAATTGCACTTTCAAACTGCCGAGAGGCGCCTTTTCATTGATTCAAAGTATCTGAAAAGGAGACAATAATGAATAATCAAAAAGAACCATTTTTCTATAAACATTGACTACTCTATGATTTGTCTGCCATGTTCTCAGAATTGATAGAACAAAAATTGTCGAATTGTCTATTAGCTGATCGATTCTTGATTCAATGATGATTGGGGATAGAGGGTCACGGAAGTGATTCCGTGCATCCGTTTTCCTAATAAATACTGGTCATTCACACAGTTTCAACCGACTACATCCGGGATAAACCGATTTGTTATTAACCGACTGACAGCTATGTATCTGGATTTCTGCTTAAACTCCGAACAAATCACCTAGTTTTTATCCGGTTTTGATTCCGGGATAAACCGGACGATAAAAGGCTATACACCCGTTTTGGTTTGACCGGATTTCTCCTTAAAACCAATCGAATCACCCAGTTTTCATCCGGTTTTGATTCCGGGATAAAGCGGGTGTAACCGGGTCAAAAATAGACCCGATTTACCTCATAATGCCGGTGAAATTTCGATCGTTTTTGCCCGGCTTCCTTTTCCGGGGAAGACCGGGCTACAATCCGGCTATGTTACCCGGATATCATCTTTTACCCGCTTTTCACTATTAAAATGGGCCCGATTTCAACATTTCCGGGTCAAAATCCGGGCAAATTTTCCAGCGGGATAATGATCTCCAGCTTGCTCTAGTATATTTCTTAGGGAGTCCATCAGGCTCACTTTGAGCTGTTATCGATGGACTTCGTAAAACTATTGCATTTCAGCACACTTTCAAAAATATTCTTCGTCAGCAAAAGTCCAAACAACACGAGAATTTTTCCAGTATTCTGTACAATCCATCTGCACTGCTACTGCTTTCTAATTTTTCCTCAGATAATTTTCTGAGTGTGTTGAGCAATGCTCTGTTATTGTAAAACAACGGCGGATACGCACTTAGTCCGGGCTGTCGATCTTGTCGGACGACATAGAAGATGAAAGTTTGGATTGCCTGAATCGTGGAATTCAGAAACACAATTCTTGAAATTTGTTTACCTTACCCATTGCCTGTCAAGTATGACATAATTACCAATATACCACGCTTTGCGGCATCGTTTTCACTTGAATGGGATTGTGCTTAACAGATTTTATTTTTTATTTTTATCTTAACAACCCCTTTCTCCCATATAAATGGGGTAGGGGGGATTCATACAAATAAGATAAAAAGGAGACAGTTCATATACATCATAAAATTCATGGAAACACAAACTAGCTACAGTCCACAAACCATCAGGGTAACACCACATGAAACGATATCAGGAAACACAGTCAAGTAAAATGTCAGCCGCTCCATACTTCAACCACCTTGTGCACAGTTCTCCGCCATACGACTCTGTCTTCTGCGTCGCTTCTCCAACTTCTCCAATCTTCCTCCACCTTCTGGAAATCTCTTTTGACACAGTCACTCCAACGAATTCTCGGTCTTCCTCCTCTTCGCACACTCATTTCTCGCTCCATTCGCCTGGGTAGCCTCTGCTCATTCATTCTTGCCACATGTCCGGCCCAAGATAGTCTCTTTCCCACAATCTTCTGAGTCATCGTTCGTTTCAGTCCGACTTCGAGTCTCATTTCTGCAAGTTTTCTTCTGTCAACCAACTTCACTCCATACAACCTCCTCAGCCAATTGTTCTCGCACACTTGCAGTCTATCTTGCTGATCTTTGGTGAGCGCCATTGTTTCCAGACCATATGTGACTGCTGGAATTACACACACCTCTAACACTTTCCGTCTGATATCTTTGCTGATCCTTCTGTCTCCCAACACTCCTGCCACTTTCTGATAGGCTCCGACCCCTGCTCTAATTCTCCTATTCACTTCCATTTCGCTCCGCCCATCTTCCGCTACCACACCTCCCAAGTACTTGAAACCCTTTGTCTGCTTTAGCTGAATTCCTTGCACCTCAACACTTATGTCCTTTGGCTCCTTTCCGATCCACATTACTTCCGTCTTATCCAAATTGATGCGCAGCCCATGCCTTTGGAAATTCTGCGCCCACTTTTCCAGTTGATCTTGCAGCTCCACCTCGTCTTTCGTTATCACAGCTAGATCGTCAGCATACATTATCTTGTTCATTGCATCATGTTCTTCGCTTTTCCTTGACAACAATTCCATAATCAGAATGAACAAAAATGGACTTAAAGCACTTCCTTGTCTGAGCCCTGTTTTTATTAGGAAATCTTCGCTGATGTTATCTCCAACTATCACTGCCGCTCTGGTTCTTTCGTACATCTTTTCGATAAGTATCACCTCTTTCTCTCCAGCATTTAACCATCTCAGGGTTGCCACCACTAGGGGTCTAGGGACGCTGTCATAAGCTTTCTCTAAATCTACGAATCCTATCGCTATGTTTTCTTCTCTTTCAATCGTCTTCTCCATCTTCTGTCTCACCGCAAACATACCATCCGATGTACTTCTACCTTTTCTGAAACCTTGCTGCTCCTCTCCAATTTCGTGTTCCACTTGTGATCTCAGCCTTCCGTCGATTATGCGCTCCAACAATTTCATCACTTGACTTAAAATAATGATTCCTCTGTATTTCTCAGGGTCCTGTCGACTTCCTTTTCCTTTCCAAATGGGGACAATCAAACCCAGCCTCCAGTCCTCTGGGATTTCCCCTTTTTCATAGCACAGCCGAAAAAGTCTAGCTAGCCATTCAATACCTGTTTTCCACGCTGCCCTCAACATTTCGGTCGTTATTTCATCCTTGCCAGTTGCTTTTCCTGTCTTCATCTTTCTCAATGAGGTCTCGATTTCTTCTGTCTTGATTTTCTTCTCTACCGTCTTCGATCTCACACTACAAGGAAGTTCAACTTCGCTGCGCCCTTCGTTGTTCAGCAACTCTTGAAAATACTCTTTCCACACCTTCGTGATCTGCTGCGGACACGAAACAATCACTCCGTCTTTGTTTCTTACATCCTGGACGGCCACCACATCCTTCTCTTCCTGCTCCCTTGCTTTTGCGAGTCGGTAAATTTGTTTTCTTCCTCTATCATTCTCTATTGCTTCATACAGCCCTCGCTCTGCCTCTTCTTTTGCCTGTGCCACTACCTTCTTTGTTTGATTCTTGATTTCCCTATACTTTCGTGTTAAAACCTCCTTCTTCGCTTTGTCATCACTCACGCTTTCTACCTCCTTCCAGGCTGTTCCTTTCTTTTTCGTCACCTTTCTGACTTCTTCATTCCACCACCATTGCTGTTTTTTGATTAACAGATAAAAGTGGAAAATGACAACTTGGCACCTTGAATCTTTGGCTCTGTCAAATCAATGAGATGTCTGAAAATTTTGATCATCCACTAGATTATGGGAGAAGGGCATGAAAAGTTGTTATTTTTTTAGGGGGCACGTGCTCCCGGTGCCTCCCCGGTTCTGCCCTACTAAGATGCTTGCTGGATCCTAATATGTTTAGGCTTTGAAGGTAAAAGGTATATGGTTACGTGACTTCATGACTTGAAGATATATCTTGCCAAAAAGTATGGCGCTAGAATTAATGGATCTCGCATAGTCGAAGTAAGCACAACAAATTGATATATTGGTCGAAAACTTCGATTTTCCTTCAATTAACATGTCTTTATCTTTGATCTCATCTGTCGATCAAAGGAACTCGACAGAATTCGGAAGGCGCGCATTTTCGTAGTAGTCACAGGGTGTACAACATGCTTTGAAAGCCTCATCTTCGGTCTCGTTCCATGCAGAAGCTCGTCCTGCTGGCAGAACAAGTACATTTCTCTCATAAGTACATTTCCATGTTTCCATAGTATTTGCTAAAATCATTCCGATTTTATGTGTTTATTCATGATTCTCATGTCCAAAGCGTCCGATAAGTGGGCGTAAAGAAACAAATCAGCATGAAAAACAAAAGAACAAATAAAAAATTATGAATGGTGAAAGCGTTCTATATTATATGACTACTGTTCAGTCCGACCTCGACATCGATTAAAATCTGCTTAATCGAAGTCGAGGTTAAACCATGGAGATACGCGAGGTCGAGGTCGCACCTCTGCATACAATTCAAGGGTTCATAACTCCTCCAATAGCACTTCCCAATTTTCAATGATTTTCATGGATTTCAGGGACAGCTAGCCATTTTCAAGTATTTTCAAGAGAGCGGAATATAGTTTTGTAAATTTCAATGATACGAGTGAAATTTGATAACGGTGATAACGTTTGATTAAGCTTTCGATTTTGAAAATTTAAGTCAAATCTTTGTATCTTACAATGTCTTGCTTTAAATATAATTTTATGACACTCCATCCTGCCGATTTAGGGATTTCCTGTGCATAAAAAACCTATCCAACGTCCACGATACTCTCATTCTACATTCTCAATTCTTTAATATTAAATGCCATTTTATTAATTTTTATCAAATGCTGCATGATTACCAATCGCTCGTTAGGTAATCCGAAATTTTATTCATGGCCTGAAAAACTTATGTTGCATGATAAAAAATCAAAATGAGTTTTGATATTATTAGGTCTCACACTCGATGTAATTCGGCACCAAAAATTAGGATTTCCTAAATTTTTAATGAGTCACGTGTAAAACATTTACCCATGACAAAATCCCACACACTGCCATTCCGCTACAAGTTTGGCTGTTCGCTCCACCACTTCTTTGAACCAATCCAAGTACAATTGTTCACTTGCTTGCCGTCCATGAGATTGCCACAACTGAAATATAAAATTGCATGTTCGTCATATTTATGCGGACACCAAATCTCCATGAAGCTGTATTCGGTATGTAATTTCAAAGACTGAATTCGTGATAGTCAAATTTGAACGATCAGCGAATATTTTTTCAACTATTCAACTTACAAGTGTTATGCTAGCATATCTGCTACATTAAGTTCATTACTTCTGCGCATTAGTATCTAAAGCTAGTTAAGCGAATAAACAATGTAGATTTACATTACTCAAGTGACTGCGGCGTCGTATCAACAGCGATTCTGAAAACACGAAGCATATTGTCAACACATAGAAACCATGATTTTCCAAGATGCATTGGTCTTTTATATAATTGTTGAGAATAACGTCACGGCGGTCCTGAACGACCAAAAATCGAAAAACTTGTCCATCCTCAAATTCTTCATTTTCATGCTCCCTAGCGATCAACAAATCGATTGACCATTTTGCAAGATTGCGAAATTCAAATTTCTCTGAATTTTTTAACTTGAGCTCACTTGAACATCCATTTTAAAAATTGTCCAGAGTAGTAAGTAAAACTCCACTACTGGACCGCGCAAGATGGCCGCCATCGCTGACGTCCCCCCCCTCTGGAACGGCAGAGTGTCGTGGTCGGCCGCCGTGGTGCTTTGAGTCTGACGTCCCCCCCCTCTGGCCGACCGTCGTATAGCGCGCGGTGATGTGGTGTCTAGGTTGGCGTGGTGTGCCGGCCAGGTTGGCGTGATGTGCCGGTCAGGTTGGGAGGGTGGTCTGTCGTAGCTCACCTGAAAAAATCCTAAGTGTCAGAGTGGCTTTGTATGGGTAAAATTTTGAAAATTTTCCAAAGTGTGGAATTTCGACCTGGGACCTTCACCAAAACATTTTTCATCAAATTTCACTGACCTCCCCCCCCCCTCGGGAGAGCTCGCTTCGATCTTGGCTTCTAGTGGACGGATTTTGTCGTGCAATAGCTCGTTTGAAAGCTAAGAGTGAGACAAATTCAGTGAAAGAAACGGCTTGTTCATATCTGTCTTCGTTCAAAAGTTAGAGCTGTTACAAGATTTTAGGTCGGAGCTCGCTCACCTGAAAAAATCCTAAGTGTCAGAGTGGCTTTGTATGGGTAAAATTTTGAAAATTTTCCAAAGTGTGGAATTTCGACCTGGGACCGTCACCAAAACATTTTTCATCAAATTTCACTGACCCCCCCCCCTCCCGACAGCAATCTTCTAACTTTGGTTCTAGTGAACGGATTTTGTCTTACAGCTACTCGTTTGAAAGAGGAGAAAAAACTGCTCGACGCCATTTTTTGCCGCGAGTCAATCGGACCAGCCGTTCAAAAGTTAGAGCTGTTACAAGATTTTAGGTCGGAGCTCGCTCACCTGAAAAAATCCTAAGTGTCAGAGTGGCTTTGTATGGGTAAAATTTTGAAAATTTTCCAAAGTGTGGAATTTCGACCTGGGACCGTCACCAAAACATTTTTCATCAAATTTCACTGACCCCCCTCCCCCGACAGCAATCTTCTAACTTTGGTTCTAGTGAACGGATTTTGTCTTACAGCTACTCGTTTGAAAGAGGAGAAAAAACTGCTCGACGCCATTTTTTGCCGCGAGTCAATCGGACCAGCCGTTCAAAAGTTAGAGCTGTTACAAGATTTTAGGTCGGAGCTCGCTCACCTGAAAAAATCCTAAGTGTCAGAGTGGCTTTGTATGGGTAAAATTTTGAAAATTTTCCAAAGTGTGGAATTTCGACCTGGGACCGTCACCAAAACATTTTTCATCAAATTTCACTGACCCCCCTCCCCCGACAGCAATCTTCTAACTTTGGTTCTAGTGAACGGATTTTGTCTTACAGCTACTCGTTTGAAAGAGGAGAAAAAACTGCTCGACGCCATTTTTTGCCGCGAGTCAATCGGACCAGCCGTTCAAAAGTTAGAGCTGTTACAAGATTTTAGGTCGGAGCTCGCTCACCTGAAAAAATCCTAAGTGTCAGAGTGGCTTTGTATGGGTAAAATTTTGAAAATTTTCCAAAGTGTGGAATTTCGACCTGGGACCTTCACCAAAACATTTTTCATCAAATTTCACTGACCTCCCCCCCCCTCGGGAGAGCTCGCTTCGATCTTGGCTTCTAGTGGACGGATTTTGTCGTGCAATAGCTCGTTTGAAAGCTAAGAGTGAGACAAATTCAGTGAAAGAAACGGCTTGTTCATATCTGTCTTCGTTCAAAAGTTAGAGCTGTTACAAGATTTTAGGTCGGAGCTCGCTCACCTGAAAAAATCCTAAGTGTCAGAGTGGCTTTGTATGGGTAAAATTTTGAAAATTTTCCAAAGTGTGGAATTTCGACCTGGGACCGTCACCAAAACATTTTTCATCAAATTTCACTGACCCCCCTCCCCCGACAGCAATCTTCTAACTTTGGTTCTAGTGAACGGATTTTGTCTTACAGCTACTCGTTTGAAAGAGGAGAAAAAACTGCTCGACGCCATTTTTTGCCGCGAGTCAATCGGACCAGCCGTTCAAAAGTTAGAGCTGTTACAAGATTTTAGGTCGGAGCTCGCTCACCTGAAAAAATCCTAAGTGTCAGAGTGGCTTTGTATGGGTAAAATTTTGAAAATTTTCCAAAGTGTGGAATTTCGACCTGGGACCGTCACCAAAACATTTTTCATCAAATTTCACTGACCCCCCTCCCCCGACAGCAATCTTCTAACTTTGGTTCTAGTGAACGGATTTTGTCTTACAGCTACTCGTTTGAAAGAGGAGAAAAAACTGCTCGACGCCATTTTTTGCCGCGAGTCAATCGGACCAGCCGTTCAAAAGTTAGAGCTGTTACAAGATTTTAGGTCGGAGCTCGCTCACCTGAAAAAATCCTAAGTGTCAGAGTGGCTTTGTATGGGTAAAATTTTGAAAATTTTCCAAAGTGTGGAATTTCGACCTGGGACCTTCACCAAAACATTTTTCATCAAATTTCACTGACCTCCCCCCCCTCGGGAGAGCTCGCTTCGATCTTGGCTTCTAGTGGACGGATTTTGTCGTGCAATAGCTCGTTTGAAAGCTAAGAGTGAGACAAATTCAGTGAAAGAAACGGCTTGTTCATATCTGTCTTCGTTCAAAAGTTAGAGCTGTTACAAGATTTTAGGTCGGAGCTCGCTCACCTGAAAAAATCCTAAGTGTCAGAGTGGCTTTGTATGGGTAAAATTTTGAAAATTTTCCAAAGTGTGGAATTTCGACCTGGGACCGTCACCAAAACATTTTTCATCAAATTTCACTGACCCCCCTCCCCCGACAGCAATCTTCTAACTTTGGTTCTAGTGAACGGATTTTGTCTTACAGCTACTCGTTTGAAAGAGGAGAAAAAACTGCTCGACGCCATTTTTTGCCGCGAGTCAATCGGACCAGCCGTTCAAAAGTTAGAGCGGTTACAAGATTTTAGGTCGGAGCTCACCTGAAAAAATCCTAAGTGTCAGAGTGGCTTTGTATGGGTAAAATTTTGAAAATTTTCCAAAGTGTGGAATTTCGACCTGGGACCTTCACCAAAACATTTTTCATCAAATTTCACTGACCCCCCTCCCCCGACAGCAATCTTCTAACTTTGGTTCTAGTGAACGGATTTTGTCTTACAGCTACTCGTTTGAAAGAGGAGAAAAAACTGCTCGACGCCATTTTTTGCCGCGAGTCAATCGGACCAGCCGTTCAAAAGTTAGAGCTGTTACAAGATTTTAGGTCGGAGCTCGCTCACCTGAAAAAAATCCTAAGTGTCAGAGTGGCTTTGTATGGGTAAAATTTTGAAAATTTTCCAAAGTGTGGAATTTCGACCTGGGACCGTCACCAAAACATTTTTCATCAAATTTCACTGACCCCCCCCCCCCCGACAGCAATCTTCTAACTTTGGTTCTAGTGAACGGATTTTGTCTTACAGCTACTCGTTTGAAAGAGGAGAAAAAACTGCTCGACGCCATTTTTTGCCGCGAGTCAATCGGACCAGCCGTTCAAAAGTTAGAGCTGTTACAAGATTTTAGGTCGGAGCTCGCTCACCTGAAAAAATCCTAAGTGTCAGAGTGGCTTTGTATGGGTAAAATTTTGAAAATTTTCCAAAGTGTGGAATTTCGACCTGGGACCTTCACCAAAACATTTTTCATCAAATTTCACTGACCTCCCCCCCCTCGGGAGAGCTCGCTTCGATCTTGGCTTCTAGTGGACGGATTTTGTCGTGCAATAGCTCGTTTGAAAGCTAAGAGTGAGACAAATTCAGTGAAAGAAACGGCTTGTTCATATCTGTCTTCGTTCAAAAGTTAGAGCTGTTACAAGATTTTAGGTCGGAGCTCGCTCACCTGAAAAAATCCTAAGTGTCAGAGTGGCTTTGTATGGGTAAAATTTTGAAAATTTTCCAAAGTGTGGAATTTCGACCTGGGACCGTCACCAAAACATTTTTCATCAAATTTCACTGACCCCCCTCCCCCGACAGCAATCTTCTAACTTTGGTTCTAGTGAACGGATTTTGTCTTACAGCTACTCGTTTGAAAGAGGAGAAAAAACTGCTCGACGCCATTTTTTGCCGCGAGTCAATCGGACCAGCCGTTCAAAAGTTAGAGCTGTTACAAGATTTTAGGTCGGAGCTCGCTCACCTGAAAAAATCCTAAGTGTCAGAGTGGCTTTGTATGGGTAAAATTTTGAAAATTTTCCAAAGTGTGGAATTTCGACCTGGGACCGTCACCAAAACATTTTTCATCAAATTTCACTGACCCCCCTCCCCCGACAGCAATCTTCTAACTTTGGTTCTAGTGAACGGATTTTGTCTTACAGCTACTCGTTTGAAAGAGGAGAAAAAACTGCTCGACGCCATTTTTTGCCGCGAGTCAATCGGACCAGCCGTTCAAAAGTTAGAGCTGTTACAAGATTTTAGGTCGGAGCTCGCTCACCTGAAAAAATCCTAAGTGTCAGAGTGGCTTTGTATGGGTAAAATTTTGAAAATTTTCCAAAGTGTGGAATTTCGACCTGGGACCTTCACCAAAACATTTTTCATCAAATTTCACTGACCTCCCCCCCCTCGGGAGAGCTCGCTTCGATCTTGGCTTCTAGTGGACGGATTTTGTCGTGCAATAGCTCGTTTGAAAGCTAAGAGTGAGACAAATTCAGTGAAAGAAACGGCTTGTTCATATCTGTCTTCGTTCAAAAGTTAGAGCTGTTACAAGATTTTAGGTCGGAGCTCGCTCACCTGAAAAAATCCTAAGTGTCAGAGTGGCTTTGTATGGGTAAAATTTTGAAAATTTTCCAAAGTGTGGAATTTCGACCTGGGACCGTCACCAAAACATTTTTCATCAAATTTCACTGACCCCCCTCCCCCGACAGCAATCTTCTAACTTTGGTTCTAGTGAACGGATTTTGTCTTACAGCTACTCGTTTGAAAGAGGAGAAAAAACTGCTCGACGCCATTTTTTGCCGCGAGTCAATCGGACCAGCCGTTCAAAAGTTAGAGCTGTTACAAGATTTTAGGTCGGAGCTCGCTCACCTGAAAAAATCCTAAGTGTCAGAGTGGCTTTGTATGGGTAAAATTTTGAAAATTTTCCAAAGTGTGGAATTTCGACCTGGGACCGTCACCAAAACATTTTTCATCAAATTTCACTGACCCCCCTCCCCCGACAGCAATCTTCTAACTTTGGTTCTAGTGAACGGATTTTGTCTTACAGCTACTCGTTTGAAAGAGGAGAAAAAACTGCTCGACGCCATTTTTTGCCGCGAGTCAATCGGACCAGCCGTTCAAAAGTTAGAGCTGTTACAAGATTTTAGGTCGGAGCTCGCTCACCTGAAAAAATCCTAAGTGTCAGAGTGGCTTTGTATGGGTAAAATTTTGAAAATTTTCCAAAGTGTGGAATTTCGACCTGGGACCTTCACCAAAACATTTTTCATCAATATTCACTGACCTCCCCCCCCTCGGGAGAGCTCGCTTCGATCTTGGCTTCTAGTGGACGGATTTTGTCGTGCAATAGCTCGTTTGAAAGCTAAGAGTGAGACAAATTCAGTGAAAGAAACGGCTTGTTCATATCTGTCTTCGTTCAAAAGTTAGAGCTGTTACAAGATTTTAGGTCGGAGCTCGCTCACCTGAAAAAATCCTAAGTGTCAGAGTGGCTTTGTATGGGTAAAATTTTGAAAATTTTCCAAAGTGTGGAATTTCGACCTGGGACCGTCACCAAAACATTTTTCATCAAATTTCACTGACCCCCCTCCCCCGACAGCAATCTTCTAACTTTGGTTCTAGTGAACGGATTTTGTCTTACAGCTACTCGTTTGAAAGAGGAGAAAAAACTGCTCGACGCCATTTTTTGCCGCGAGTCAATCGGACCAGCCGTTCAAAAGTTAGAGCTGTTACAAGATTTTAGGTCGGAGCTCGCTCACCTGAAAAAATCCTAAGTGTCAGAGTGGCTTTGTATGGGTAAAATTTTGAAAATTTTCCAAAGTGTGGAATTTCGACCTGGGACCGTCACCAAAACATTTTTCATCAAATTTCACTGACCCCCCTCCCCCGACAGCAATCTTCTAACTTTGGTTCTAGTGAACGGATTTTGTCTTACAGCTACTCGTTTGAAAGAGGAGAAAAAACTGCTCGACGCCATTTTTTGCCGCGAGTCAATCGGACCAGCCGTTCAAAAGTTAGAGCTGTTACAAGATTTTAGGTCGGAGCTCGCTCACCTGAAAAAATCCTAAGTGTCAGAGTGGCTTTGTATGGGTAAAATTTTGAAAATTTTCCAAAGTGTGGAATTTCGACCTGGGACCTTCACCAAAACATTTTTCATCAAATTTCACTGACCTCCCCCCCCTCGGGAGAGCTCGCTTCGATCTTGGCTTCTAGTGGACGGATTTTGTCGTGCAATAGCTCGTTTGAAAGCTAAGAGTGAGACAAATTCAGTGAAAGAAACGGCTTGTTCATATCTGTCTTCGTTCAAAAGTTAGAGCTGTTACAAGATTTTAGGTCGGAGCTCGCTCACCTGAAAAAATCCTAAGTGTCAGAGTGGCTTTGTATGGGTAAAATTTTGAAAATTTTCCAAAGTGTGGAATTTCGACCTGGGACCGTCACCAAAACATTTTTCATCAAATTTCACTGACCCCCCTCCCCCGACAGCAATCTTCTAACTTTGGTTCTAGTGAACGGATTTTGTCTTACAGCTACTCGTTTGAAAGAGGAGAAAAAACTGCTCGACGCCATTTTTTGCCGCGAGTCAATCGGACCAGCCGTTCAAAAGTTAGAGCTGTTACAAGATTTTAGGTCGGAGCTCGCTCACCTGAAAAAATCCTAAGTGTCAGAGTGGCTTTGTATGGGTAAAATTTTGAAAATTTTCCAAAGTGTGGAATTTCGACCTGGGACCTTCACCAAAACATTTTTCATCAAATTTCACTGACCTCCCCCCCCCTCGGGAGAGCTCGCTTCGATCTTGGCTTCTAGTGGACGGATTTTGTCGTGCAATAGCTCGTTTGAAAGCTAAGAGTGAGACAAATTCAGTGAAAGAAACGGCTTGTTCATATCTGTCTTCGTTCAAAAGTTAGAGCTGTTACAAGATTTTAGGTCGGAGCTCGCTCACCTGAAAAAATCCTAAGTGTCAGAGTGGCTTTGTATGGGTAAAATTTTGAAAATTTTCCAAAGTGTGGAATTTCGACCTGGGACCGTCACCAAAACATTTTTCATCAAATTTCACTGACCCCCCTCCCCCGACAGCAATCTTCTAACTTTGGTTCTAGTGAACGGATTTTGTCTTACAGCTACTCGTTTGAAAGAGGAGAAAAAACTGCTCGACGCCATTTTTTGCCGCGAGTCAATCGGACCAGCCGTTCAAAAGTTAGAGCTGTTACAAGATTTTAGGTCGGAGCTCGCTCACCTGAAAAAATCCTAAGTGTCAGAGTGGCTTTGTATGGGTAAAATTTTGAAAATTTTCCAAAGTGTGGAATTTCGACCTGGGACCTTCACCAAAACATTTTTCATCAAATTTCACTGACCTCCCCCCCCTCGGGAGAGCTCGCTTCGATCTTGGCTTCTAGTGGACGGATTTTGTCGTGCAATAGCTCGTTTGAAAGCTAAGAGTGAGACAAATTCAGTGAAAGAAACGGCTTGTTCATATCTGTCTTCGTTCAAAAGTTAGAGCTGTTACAAGATTTTAGGTCGGAGCTCGCTCACCTGAAAAAATCCTAAGTGTCAGAGTGGCTTTGTATGGGTAAAATTTTGAAAATTTTCCAAAGTGTGGAATTTCGACCTGGGACCGTCACCAAAACATTTTTCATCAAATTTCACTGACCCCCCTCCCCCGACAGCAATCTTCTAACTTTGGTTCTAGTGAACGGATTTTGTCTTACAGCTACTCGTTTGAAAGAGGAGAAAAAACTGCTCGACGCCATTTTTTGCCGCGAGTCAATCGGACCAGCCGTTCAAAAGTTAGAGCTGTTACAAGATTTTAGGTCGGAGCTCGCTCACCTGAAAAAATCCTAAGTGTCAGAGTGGCTTTGTATGGGTAAAATTTTGAAAATTTTCCAAAGTGTGGAATTTCGACCTGGGACCTTCACCAAAACATTTTTCATCAAATTTCACTGACCTCCCCCCCCCTCGGGAGAGCTCGCTTCGATCTTGGCTTCTAGTGGACGGATTTTGTCGTGCAATAGCTCGTTTGAAAGCTAAGAGTGAGACAAAACTGCTCGAAACGCCATTTTGTTTCAATCTGTCTTCGTTCAAAAGTTAGAGCTGTTACAAGATTTTAGGTCGGAGCTCGCTCACCTGAAAAAATCCTAAGTGTCAGAGTGGCTTTGTATGGGTAAAATTTTGAAAATTTTCCAAAGTGTGGAATTTCGACCTGGGACCGTCACCAAAACATTTTTCATCAAATTTCACTGACCTCCCCCCCCCCGACAGCAATCTTCTAACTTTGGTTCTAGTGAACGGATTTTGTCTTACAGCTACTCGTTTGAAAGAGGAGAAAAAACTGCTCGACGCCATTTTTGCCGCGAGTCAATCGGACCAGCCGTTCAAAAGTTAGAGCTGTTACAAGATTTTAGGTCGGAGCTCGCTCACCTGAAAAAATCCTAAGTGTCAGAGTGGCTTTGTATGGGTAAAATTTTGAAAATTTTCCAAAGTGTGGAATTTCGACCTGGGACCGTCACCAAAACATTTTTCATCAAATTTCACTGACCCCCCTCCCCCGACAGCAATCTTCTAACTTTGGTTCTAGTGAACGGATTTTGTCTTACAGCTACTCGTTTGAAAGAGGAGAAAAAACTGCTCGACGCCATTTTTTGCCGCGAGTCAATCGGACCAGCCGTTCAAAAGTTAGAGCTGTTACAAGATTTTAGGTCGGAGCTCGCTCACCTGAAAAAATCCTAAGTGTCAGAGTGGCTTTGTATGGGTAAAATTTTGAAAATTTTCCAAAGTGTGGAATTTCGACCTGGGACCTTCACCAAAACATTTTTCATCAAATTTCACTGACCTCCCCCCCCTCGGGAGAGCTCGCTTCGATCTTGGCTTCTAGTGGACGGATTTTGTCGTGCAATAGCTCGTTTGAAAGCTAAGAGTGAGACAAATTCAGTGAAAGAAACGGCTTGTTCATATCTGTCTTCGTTCAAAAGTTAGAGCTGTTACAAGATTTTAGGTCGGAGCTCGCTCACCTGAAAAAATCCTAAGTGTCAGAGTGGCTTTGTATGGGTAAAATTTTGAAAATTTTCCAAAGTGTGGAATTTCGACCTGGGACCGTCACCAAAACATTTTTCATCAAATTTCACTGACCCCCCTCCCCCGACAGCAATCTTCTAACTTTGGTTCTAGTGAACGGATTTTGTCTTACAGCTACTCGTTTGAAAGAGGAGAAAAAACTGCTCGACGCCATTTTTTGCCGCGAGTCAATCGGACCAGCCGTTCAAAAGTTAGAGCTGTTACAAGATTTTAGGTCGGAGCTCGCTCACCTGAAAAAATCCTAAGTGTCAGAGTGGCTTTGTATGGGTAAAATTTTGAAAATTTTCCAAAGTGTGGAATTTCGACCTGGGACCTTCACCAAAACATTTTTCATCAAATTTCACTGACCTCCCCCCCCTCGGGAGAGCTCGCTTCGATCTTGGCTTCTAGTGGACGGATTTTGTCGTGCAATAGCTCGTTTGAAAGCTAAGAGTGAGACAAATTCAGTGAAAGAAACGGCTTGTTCATATCTGTCTTCGTTCAAAAGTTAGAGCTGTTACAAGATTTTAGGTCGGAGCTCGCTCACCTGAAAAAATCCTAAGTGTCAGAGTGGCTTTGTATGGGTAAAATTTTGAAAATTTTCCAAAGTGTGGAATTTCGACCTGGGACCGTCACCAAAACATTTTTCATCAAATTTCACTGACCCCCCCCCCCCGACAGCAATCTTCTAACTTTGGTTCTAGTGAACGGATTTTGTCTTACAGCTACTCGTTTGAAAGAGGAGAAAAAACTGCTCGACGCCATTTTTTGCCGCGAGTCAATCGGACCAGCCGTTCAAAAGTTAGAGCTGTTACAAGATTTTAGGTCGGAGCTCGCTCACCTGAAAAAATCCTAAGTGTCAGAGTGGCTTTGTATGGGTAAAATTTTGAAAATTTTCCAAAGTGTGGAATTTCGACCTGGGACCGTCACCAAAACATTTTTCATCAAATTTCACTGACCCCCCTCCCCCGACAGCAATCTTCTAACTTTGGTTCTAGTGAACGGATTTTGTCTTACAGCTACTCGTTTGAAAGAGGAGAAAAAACTGCTCGACGCCATTTTTTGCCGCGAGTCAATCGGACCAGCCGTTCAAAAGTTAGAGCTGTTACAAGATTTTAGGTCGGAGCTCGCTCACCTGAAAAAATCCTAAGTGTCAGAGTGGCTTTGTATGGGTAAAATTTTGAAAATTTTCCAAAGTGTGGAATTTCGACCTGGGACCTTCACCAAAACATTTTTCATCAAATTTCACTGACCTCCCCCCCCTCGGGAGAGCTCGCTTCGATCTTGGCTTCTAGTGGACGGATTTTGTCGTGCAATAGCTCGTTTGAAAGCTAAGAGTGAGACAAATTCAGTGAAAGAAACGGCTTGTTCATATCTGTCTTCGTTCAAAAGTTAGAGCTGTTACAAGATTTTAGGTCGGAGCTCGCTCACCTGAAAAAATCCTAAGTGTCAGAGTGGCTTTGTATGGGTAAAATTTTGAAAATTTTCCAAAGTGTGGAATTTCGACCTGGGACCGTCACCAAAACATTTTTCATCAAATTTCACTGACCCCCCTCCCCCGACAGCAATCTTCTAACTTTGGTTCTAGTGAACGGATTTTGTCTTACAGCTACTCGTTTGAAAGAGGAGAAAAAACTGCTCGACGCCATTTTTTGCCGCGAGTCAATCGGACCAGCCGTTCAAAAGTTAGAGCTGTTACAAGATTTTAGGTCGGAGCTCGCTCACCTGAAAAAATCCTAAGTGTCAGAGTGGCTTTGTATGGGTAAAATTTTGAAAATTTTCCAAAGTGTGGAATTTCGACCTGGGACCTTCACCAAAACATTTTTCATCAAATTTCACTGACCTCCCCCCCCCTCGGGAGAGCTCGCTTCGATCTTGGCTTCTAGTGGACGGATTTTGTCGTGCAATAGCTCGTTTGAAAGCTAAGAGTGAGACAAATTCAGTGAAAGAAACGGCTTGTTCATATCTGTCTTCGTTCAAAAGTTAGAGCTGTTACAAGATTTTAGGTCGGAGCTCGCTCACCTGAAAAAATCCTAAGTGTCAGAGTGGCTTTGTATGGGTAAAATTTTGAAAATTTTCCAAAGTGTGGAATTTCGACCTGGGACCGTCACCAAAACATTTTTCATCAAATTTCACTGACCCCCCTCCCCCGACAGCAATCTTCTAACTTTGGTTCTAGTGAACGGATTTTGTCTTACAGCTACTCGTTTGAAAGAGGAGAAAAAACTGCTCGACGCCATTTTTTGCCGCGAGTCAATCGGACCAGCCGTTCAAAAGTTAGAGCTGTTACAAGATTTTAGGTCGGAGCTCGCTCACCTGAAAAAATCCTAAGTGTCAGAGTGGCTTTGTATGGGTAAAATTTTGAAAATTTTCCAAAGTGTGGAATTTCGACCTGGGACCTTCACCAAAACATTTTTCATCAAATTTCACTGACCTCCCCCCCCCTCGGGAGAGCTCGCTTCGATCTTGGCTTCTAGTGGACGGATTTTGTCGTGCAATAGCTCGTTTGAAAGCTAAGAGTGAGACAAATTCAGTGAAAGAAACGGCTTGTTCATATCTGTCTTCGTTCAAAAGTTAGAGCTGTTACAAGATTTTAGGTCGGAGCTCGCTCACCTGAAAAAATCCTAAGTGTCAGAGTGGCTTTGTATGGGTAAAATTTTGAAAATTTTCCAAAGTGTGGAATTTCGACCTGGGACCGTCACCAAAACATTTTTCATCAAATTTCACTGACCCCCCCCCCCGACAGCAATCTTCTAACTTTGGTTCTAGTGAACGGATTTTGTCTTACAGCTACTCGTTTGAAAGAGGAGAAAAAACTGCTCGACGCCATTTTTTGCCGCGAGTCAATCGGACCAGCCGTTCAAAAGTTAGAGCTGTTACAAGATTTTAGGTCGGAGCTCGCTCACCTGAAAAAATCCTAAGTGTCAGAGTGGCTTTGTATGGGTAAAATTTTGAAAATTTTCCAAAGTGTGGAATTTCGACCTGGGACCTTCACCAAAACATTTTTCATCAAATTTCACTGACCTCCCCCCCCCTCGGGAGAGCTCGCTTCGATCTTGGCTTCTAGTGGACGGATTTTGTCGTGCAATAGCTCGTTTGAAAGCTAAGAGTGAGACAAATTCAGTGAAAGAAACGGCTTGTTCATATCTGTCTTCGTTCAAAAGTTAGAGCTGTTACAAGATTTTAGGTCGGAGCTCGCTCACCTGAAAAAATCCTAAGTGTCAGAGTGGCTTTGTATGGGTAAAATTTTGAAAATTTTCCAAAGTGTGGAATTTCGACCTGGGACCGTCACCAAAACATTTTTCATCAAATTTCACTGACCCCCCCCCCCCGACAGCAATCTTCTAACTTTGGTTCTAGTGAACGGATTTTGTCTTACAGCTACTCGTTTGAAAGAGGAGAAAAAACTGCTCGACGCCATTTTTTGCCGCGAGTCAATCGGACCAGCCGTTCAAAAGTTAGAGCTGTTACAAGATTTTAGGTCGGAGCTCGCTCACCTGAAAAAATCCTAAGTGTCAGAGTGGCTTTGTATGGGTAAAATTTTGAAAATTTTCCAAAGTGTGGAATTTCGACCTGGGACCTTCACCAAAACATTTTTCATCAAATTTCACTGACCTCCCCCCCCCTCGGGAGAGCTCGCTTCGATCTTGGCTTCTAGTGGACGGATTTTGTCGTGCAATA
>CAJQUW010005833.1:0-22500 GCA_907163375.1 Prostheceraeus crozeri | reverse complement strand
CCCCCCCCCCCCCCCCCCCCCCCCCCCCCCACCCCCCCCCCCCCCCCCCCCCCCCCCCCCCCCCCCCCCCCCCCCCCCCCCCCCCCCCCCCCCCCCCCCCCCCCCCCCCCCCCCACCCCCCCCCGCCTCGCCGCGTGAAGCACCCCCGCCTACACGGCCCCACGCGGACCCTCCTCCTCAGCCCCCCTCGCCCGCCCGCCACAGCGGCCCCCTTCCGCCACGACCCCGACCCTTCCCCCTTAGCAGCGAATCCCGGCTCGCCCACCCTCGCCCTCTACGCCCCACCACCCCAGCTTATCCCGCCCAACCTATCCTTGCCATTACCAGCCCTCCCTGCCCCGTGCGCCCCCCCTCCCTCCCAAGCTCCCCCCTCGGCCGGCGCCCCCCCCACCAGCGGCGTCTTCCGAACCCCACACGCCTCCCCCGAACCCCCATACGCCTTTCGCCCCCTCCGCGCCCCCGGCCACCTCTTCCTCCCCCCACACCCAAATAACCCACGTGTCCATCAGACCACCAAATGCACCCCCTTGACTCCCCCCACCTAATCCCCCCAAAAAACTCCAAACCCACAATACAAAATCCTTTGCCGTCTAACGCCAAATGGACACCCAACATGTGTCTGAACCAAACTCTGCGTCCACCGACGTACCCACACCCAGTATTGAAACCACAACTTACCCCCCCACACAACCACACGAAGGAGTAGAAGAGTGAGCACCACAACCCTCACAAGTCCAACCCTAGCCCACCAGCCGCCGCAGATTGAAAAACCAGCTATGCCCAAAGCCAACATCCATACCCCTTGCGGTATACATAGCTACGGGTTTCACCGCCGCCCTTTACAGGAACGCCCGTCGAAAGGAAGTATTACACCGAACTTCATTTGCAACGTTCAAGTTGACTGATAGCAGATTCAACTTAATGATAGTATTCGCCAGTCCGAAGACTGCCCGGGGCAAACCGCGAGGAGGTTCTATCAAGTCTAGCCCATGTGGCTAGAGAGCGATGGTTATTTGGGAGTAATTCATCTTACACTAACAATTCTGTAGCGAGTAAAGATCTTCTGTGGTAGCACTGTCGACTTCCTCATAAATGGAACATGGCTAAAAAGTGGACATGTAGCGCATTGTTGGATTGACAGAGTTGCATGTTATCGGGAATGCCAATTAGCAGATTTTTAAACTTGTCTTGTCTCTATTAGCAAAATCAATAATTAAATTCTCGCGGCCTTAAACTGCGGTCGCGAGGAGTTTGAG
Source organism: Prostheceraeus crozeri (assembly GCA_907163375.1). NCBI lineage: Eukaryota > Metazoa > Platyhelminthes > Polycladida > Euryleptidae > Prostheceraeus > Prostheceraeus crozeri. The sequence continues at coordinate 21,244 of CAJQUW010005833.1, read as the reverse complement.
AGTGGACTGCAGCGTTAGGTGTCTCATGATTGAAATGAAATGATGCGATGTAGTGTTATTATATACTTAATGTGACGCAACGTTTAGTGACTGCTAGCAGATTAATCATGATAGTTTCGCAGTGAAGGACTGCCCATGCAAATCGCGTGGAGGTTTATATGTCTTGCCATAGGTGGCTTAACAGAGCCCGATGGTTCACTTTGGGTAATCACGGACTATGGGATCAAGTTGCGCTTCGCCTGGTCGTTGAGGAAGCAGGGTGGGCGTTCTTTTGTATAACTGTAACGAAAGAGTTGATAGATATTATCTTGACTCTAATTTACTAGTTTATTAAATTACTGATTTTCGAGGAGGACGTGGCTAGACAGGAATTGTGATCGCCTCTGTGGTGACTGTAAAAGTGACGGCCTTAGATACTTTTTTAGCCTGCTATAACACATATGTCTCGCACGATCACAGAGGGGCGGTTGCGGGCAACAGTCCTTTTTGTAAGGGGATGTGGAGTGCGTCTGATCGACGAGTACAGTTAGTATCTACCATGCTGGTGCAGAGATTATTCTCAATTCCAAATGCTTTGAGCCCTTTCACTCTCCTCACTTTTTAAATCTTCTTGACTCTCACTACGATGACTGCTCGTTTTTTCGCTTACAGCGAGGTGCGAGACATCTGGTAGCGCTCTTTTTTTCATACAAGACTAGCTATGAGTATCTTGAGCTCTGAGAGATGCGAGAGGATCTCGGAACTCGTTTCTCGAGAAACAGTTTTCACCACTCCAATATTTTCGTTGTATAGTTATCAACAAGATGTGGGATAATGAAGTTGCGACATTGAGCACACATCACACTGTTGGATAATTCGCGGCTGCACCGCTATCGAGGTAACGGTCCCTCACCGTCTACTCGCCCACTAGGAGGTAGACACTCTGATAGGTCAACCTTCGTGTGTTTATCTTCCTCTCTTACTCATTGTCGTGCACTGTAGGACTCATCGCTAGAGGAGGAGGAGGAGGATTTATCGACTTCGGAGAAGATCAATCGGATGTGGGTGAGAGCGCCTTTGTGCACGCTAGAAGTTGGGAGCCTTGTTGACGTGATATGATCGAAAGCAGGACTGAGTTCTAGAACGGGGGGGGCGAGAGGAGCCTATGTGGTGCCAAGTGAGGGAGGCTTTGTATCGACGTTGATCGCTCGATAACACAAGAGTTCAGAGCTTTATTGCGTGAAGCGATTTGCTTTTCGTCTCAGTCTCTTTGGTAGACTGCAGATGTGTGTTGCACAGATCCGGTAGCGTCTCTACATGGCGAGAAATGATTAAGGCAGCTACCAACGAATCGACAAGCCAAATATGTATGAGCACAAGAATGTAATCCGGAACGCTATATGAAAAATTTTGAACCCTGAGACAATATCCCACGCGTATTTGCATTTATGTTGTTACCTTATCTGACTTGAAAAGGGGCCACAAAGAAAAATAATTCGTTTAAAGTTTTCTAGCAACAGATTGTCCTAGTTTATAAAAACGGAAAAAGAATGATTTTACACTTAGTGAGGAATGATAGATTGAGTGTTGTGAGTGGCACTAGACTCCCGTCGGGACAGCCCGAAGGCCTTTGTAATGATCACTAGGAGTGAGAGATCTTTCCCGATAGTCTATAACCAGTGAAAGACATCTTTGTCCCTGCTCGAGTGGTAACAAGGGAACGCGCAGAGTAGTCAATAGGTAGTGATAGCTAGCTGGATCCACCCTCAAGCTGCTTCAGAATTAGTTACATTTCAAATCTGCTAGCAGATTGAATCAGCATGACTTGAAAAAATTAGTTACTGTTAAATTTGAACCAATGAAAATTAAGAATTTTTAAAAAATTCCGCATTTTAGACTCATACTACTTTAAAAAAACTTTATAGTTTAAAGACACTATCATCTCTTATACTCAAATTTGAAGTAAGAAGCTAGTTGCTATTCCCAAGAGAGAGTCTTTGAAGTATCGGCGAGCTCGAGGAGACCGTGCTCTCGTTCTTTCGATGACGTGATCAGACTTGCGTTGACGGGGGTTTATATATGCTCGTAAGAACTTCAAATGGCTCTATCTCCAAAAGTATTCATCGTAGCGATATGCGGTTTGTTGCAAACGATTTGTCTCTCATTCTCTTATCATATGACCTAACATTTATATGCCCACGGAAGTTTGGTGTCGCACATGACATGTAACATGCACAGTGAAACAAAATTTCTAAGTGTGGGAGTCCAGAGTGGTGAAAATTATTGACATATTTAAACTTCGAAAATATGACCTGGGACCTTTAAAAAATTTTTCACTAAATTTCGCTGGCGTCCCCCTCCTTCCCCGACAGGCTTGTTCGATCTTGGCTTCTAGTGGACGGTTTTGTCGAGTGCGGTGTATTTGACAGCTACGAAGTGAGACCAATTCACTGAAACTAACGGCTTGTTTCTATCTGTTTCGTTTAATTGTGAGACGCATTTAAGTTTTAGGTCGGACTACTGAAAAAACTAGTGTCAGTAGTGATTTGTATGGGAAAAATTAAAATTTTCCAAAGTGTGGAATTTCGAACTGGGACCTTTACAAAGTTTGTTACATCAAATTTCGCTGCCCCCCCTTTGTTAAAAATTGGTTCTGTGGAGCGGATTATGTTCGTTCGAGATGCCTTGGGAACATGATGAACATGTCGACCGCATATTATCGTTAGCGAGTACAATCGGAGCAGCCGTTCAAAAGTTAGCGGGTTTAACTTATAGTCGGAGCTCATGAAAAATCTAAAGTGCTCAGAGTGACTTTGTCAGGGAAAATTGAAAATTATCCAAAGTGCTGGACATTCGACTGGGGCCCCTTTCTCAAAGTTTGTATTATAACTTTCCGTGACCCCCCCCTTAGTTAAATTTGGTTCAGTGGGGGTTTTGTTGTTCGAGTTGCTTTGAAAGAGGATGAAAACATGCTCGACGCATTTTTCGTTGCGAGTCAATCGGTGAGCCGTTTCAAAGTTAGTGCGGTTAAAGATTTAGGTCGGAGCTCACTTGACATTCGGATTTTTTCAGGACGAGCTCGACTAAAATCTTGTAACGCCTCTAATTATGAAGGCTGTCGATTGATGCAACGACACACCTGCGGTCGAGCTACGTGTTTCATCTCTTTCCATGAGCACTCGACCGAAAAACAAAAATCCGTCATAGAACCACGTTAGAAACAAGGGGGGGGGTCGCGAAAATTGATGAAACCAAACATTGGTACGGTCCCTGGTCGAATTCACACTTGGAACATTTTAATTATTCCATACAACGGTACACTTGGATGTAGGATTTTTTCAGGTGAGCTCCGACCTAAAATCTTGTAACCGCTCTAACTTTTGAACGGATGCTCCGATTGACTCGCAACGAAAAATGCGGTCGAGCAGTGTTTCATCCTCTTTCCAATGCAACTCGAACGAACAAAATCCGTCCACTAGAACCAAAGTTAGAACAAAGGGGGGGGGGTCAGCGAAATTTGATGAAACAAACTTTGGTAAAGGTCCCAGGTCGAAATTCCACACTTTGGAAAATTTTTAATTTTTCCCATACAAAGTCACTCTGACACTTAGGATTTTTTCAGGTGAGCTCCGACCTAAAATCTTAAATGGCGTCTCACATGTAAACGAAGACAGATAGGAACAAGCCGTTTGTTTCAGTGAATTTGTCTCACTCTTAGCTTTCAAATGACACCTCACTCGACAAAATCCGTCCACTAGAAGCCAAGATCGAAGCAAGCTGTCCAGAGGGGGGGGGACGTCAGCGAAAAATTTTTATCTCCGATTGCTTTCAAATTCACCATACAGATGCAGAATTTCACGCTGAATCCGAATCTGGCCTCCGTTTTCACATCCGAGGCTTCGTTTGGACACTACACACCAAAACATCCCACAGTTTAACCAAGACAACCTAGACGGTCGCCCAGGTCAACCTAGACGGTCGCCCAAGTCCACCAGGTGGTCGGACACAGACACCCGAGGCTCACACACTGTCGGTCCAGAGGGGGGGGACGTCAGCGGAACCTCGCCGGCACATCACGACATGGCGGACCAGAGGGGGGGGGACGTCAGCGGAACCTCGCCGGCACATCACGACACTGGCGGACCAGAGGGGGGGGGACTCAGCCACGACGGCGGCCATCTTGCGCTATCTGGTGTTCGCCGTTTTCTTACTACTTATATGTTAGCATTTTCTAAATATCGTCACAAGAAATTACATATAACACTCCTCAGCAGCAACAAATCTGTTAACTTTGGAAAAAACAACTTATTGAGTTTTTGTGCCAGGTGGTCATGGATTTGATATATGGTTTATGTATTTTTTATGGTTATTTTTTATTATTTTCTTTAGGTGTTTTTGGTTCACGCCTTCCTCAGAAATGTTGATGTCTATGACAATGCTAATGCATTTAACTTACAGAATATTTATAAAACTCCAACATAAACGAATTAAACATAGGTCAAGCAAGTCAATAAACAAAATAGATGGTTTGATCGTAGTTTTGTTTTTTTTATGAGCCAACAAACAAGAATATCGTAAAATATGCAGGACATACAGGCCAGCCTAAGATAATGAATTCAGAAAGGGTTTTTGTTTTAGTCTTTAAAAAACACTGAAAAAAAGAAACTCCATTTAAGTTCGAAATTTTCAGCTGGGATGTCCACATTCACGTGGCAAAAGATCAAACAGACCAGCTAGGACTTTTGATAAAAAAAGTACTGGCCATTGGAGCATGCTATTGGAATAGCACAATCTCACTTAATCAAAAGGAATGAAATCTTTGAGTGAGATTACACTGCATTGTGAATTGGGGACTGTTTCATAATCTAAGATTCTTGACCGGTAGGGAATTTTCAGACCGGTTGATAATGAATGACGTTATACTAATGACATCGGCCAGACAGCATATTTCAGTGGTTTGGTATTGCCGTCATTCATTGGCTACACTTGAATATTGACTGCCCCTGCCATAATGTAATTATTGTACAAACTTTTACTAAAAAATCTCTGTATGTATATAAGGATCTTGATTTAAAGTGTTGTTAAAATATCATTTGAATTAATGTACGGTAGTATAACTTGAAAACCGGACTGATGGGTATTTTGTCATTTTTCGACATCGTTCATCAACACGACTGTAAATTCTATATACCGTACAGAACGTGAATCAGATTTTAATATTCAGCCGGCTGAATTTCAGTTAATCTTATATCTAAATATGTGTAGGCTTTTATGTAGATCTCTAAAAATATCGATATGAAAAGCTGGTCGCAAATTTGCGCCAAAGCATAATCAACCATTGCAAGTACTGATATATTGCACCTCTTATGAATAGGCATAGTTACAACTAGATTCTAATGAAAAGGCTGACTACTTCCTATATAATGCTCATATATTGCTTAGTACCTCATAAACAACTTTTAATGCTGTAACTTCAGTGCTTCTTAACAAACTCGTTATATCCGTCATTATATCTTAAGGATTACTTCATCCGGTATAGTTCATTGTGAGGCGACCTTCAAATATCCGTACACTATCCACGGATATCGACTATCCTTCTCATCATCTGCCACGGAAAATAGAGGATATCTCCCGCATATACATGGATATCTGTTATCCTTTTATCACCGTATCGACTTATTAAAAGTAATCCGCGGTTTTTTTGTGGTTATCTTCCCTGTATCCGTTCGTTCCGCGGATTTTTCTTGCTGGGTGGGTTAGTATAGGCTAACGGATTATTCACTTCGACCACAATTGAACTACAAGCTTGCTCTATGACTACAAAGGCATAAGAACCCAAAAAGAACACGAGCCATTGAGTGGGTCACCGAATGGTGCCTTTGAACCAGTTTTATCACTGATATACACACCATCATGCTATAACTTTTTACTTTGTCACCGATATTCCTAGACATTCCAAATGTGAAGAATGATTTTAGAAGTGTTTAATATAATCGCAGCTCCTTCGCTGAAATTCATCCCCGGAGATATTATTTCAAAAGAGAACCGAAGCCTCTTGTATTGACGAACTAGGCTTCGAGGATAGCTGCAATCATCATGCCTGATTGTTCGAATCTCTGTCTTAGTAGCCATGTATCTGAGGGTTGTTTCGAAGGCACAAATCGAATTTCTATGGTCGACCCGGCTTGCGAAGTTTGTCCGTGGGACGATCGTTCTTAGAATCTAATGATTCTGGTAGTCATGGTGGTAGAAATCGATCACAGTATTTGATGCATGCAAAAAGAGTCTGACATGTGGATTGGATTTTCCTAAAAATTTGAATGGAATCATGACAAATTTTGAACACTCAGGCATTCATGACTTAGATAAGTGCAAGCGATAGTTGCATGGGCCATCCACTGCCAGCCTCATACTATATGTAGTTCTATATCATTCATGTGCAATCAAAAAGTCCGAGATCAATGTGTCTGGCTGAAGGTTTAGGGCGGGCTGAGCTTTCCCTAGTCCCTGTTCACCGGGTGCCCTGTAGGATGCAAAGCAGGACCAAGGAAAGGTTTTAAAGCAAGACAAACAAAACAATATCAAGACATACACTTAGATTCACTTAGATAAATTTCTGTTGCAACTAGGACACGACAACAAAAATTGTAGGGATTGCTTGCACCAGATAGCCGGTGTAATAGATGCGAGACCAAATATTTGCCGACTCAACCTATGCAGTATAGCCATTCCACCAACATCTGCTTATTCATTACTCATTATTCATCTGCTGCATATGCACAGTGCCCTACACATAGCACTCCCTTCTATTCTTTAGTTATCTATGTAGGGTTGTTCCTAACTAAGCCAAGCAATTCATAAGCTCCGTTCTCAGTCTGCAAGCCCGATTCACTTGATCTAACCTCCTGCAATAAGGATCTAACATTCAATTGCAATGGAAATACAAAGATTACTTACTTTTCCCTGCTGCCTTGAAACATGCCGTGTGCGTAGATATAGGCTGATAGCTTCGTTAATAGCGGCAGACCACAAAATTCCACGTCCAGCTGGTACGTTTAGAAATGCGCGCAGCGTTTAAACAAAATCTAACATAAATTTAGAAGGAATTTGTGACAGAAACATCCTTTCACAAAATATATCAATCTGTAGTTTCCGACATTGTGTCATGTCGTTGAAGTTAGCATCAACTTCAACACCAACTTTTTGAATAGAGTTTGTACAGAATAGGAAACCACATGTTTAGGTACTACTGATGACGCAGAGTTTGTACAGCCAAAAAGTTTTCCAAAATTCGAACTCCTTCACCTTCAAAATTCAAATTTAAATTCGAAAAATTGGTGAAAGTATTGGTGCTACCTGGTTAGCGAGTTTGTACAGCATTTCGATAGAAAAACATTTAGATACAAGAGCAAAAACTGAGTTTGTACAGCAACTTCCAGCACATTCTTTTACACGAAACAACCGGAAAAAAAACCGCCAAAAACCGATTTTTTCAAAAAAATGATAAGATTTTCCAGAAAAGTTGTTGTGTTGCTACATGGGGAAAATGAGTTTGTACAGTGCTCTAACCGGTGGAAGAGTGTTCTACTAATCCAGTCTGAGTTTGAACACACACTTCTCCGACACTCCAGCACTCCTACGACCGGTAAATACCGGTTATTGTACAGTAACTACAAGAATACTGCCCATTTATGAATTTTCCCATTTTCCATGTAGCACCAACAACTTTTCTGGGAAAATCTTATCATTTTTTGAAAAAAATCGGTTTTTGGCGGTTTTTTCCGATTGTTCTTGTAAAGAAAGTGCTGGAAGTTGCTGTACAAACTCAGGTTTTTGGCTCTTGTATCTAAATTTTTCTATCGGAATGCATGTACAAACTCGCTAACCAGGGTTTATCACCATATACTTGCACCAAATTTTTCGAATTTAAATTTGAATTTTGAAGGTTGAAGGAAGTTCGTAATTTTGGAAAAAAAACTTTTTGGCTGTTATACAAACTCTGCGTCATCAGTAGTACCTTAAAAAACATGTGGTTTTCCTATTCTGTACAAACTCTATTCAAAAAGTTGGGTGTTGAAGTTGGTTGCTAACTTCAACGACATCATTGTCTGTCGCATTTTTCTGTAAAAGCGGTGATATTTTAGTTTAGAGTGGAACAATTCTCTATCCAATGATACCAAAGTCTGTTGCAGTATATGTGTTGTTTGCAGGATAAAAAAATAAACATAGTGATTCACGTGAATGAAATATGTCCAATTTTGAATTTATTGCTATTTAAATACAACTACTACCAATGTTCTTGTAAAAACCGATGACATTTCTGGTGGTTTCAGAAATTTTGCAGTCTCTTGATACCTCCATACACGCTGCCAACTCACCGGTGAGTTAAAATAACATCATTGATAACCGGTGTTATGTTTTTGACATTCTCAAACAATCCACATACCCCACTCCCTAGACAATTTCTGCGGGCGATCTCTTGATAAACCCAAGCATATTTCTGTAATGTATGGCTCCTATGTATCATAACATTTTTCTTGGTTTTTGCATTGTGTAATCTTGTTAGTTTAAAATAAACATAAGGACATGGGGCCTAAATGGACCATTTCTTGTGGGGCCGAAATGACTAGGATTCCTAGGGCCGACGCCATAGTCTGACAGGAGGGGGGAGTGTCGGTCGACGGGCGGCCATCTTGACGCGGTCCAGTGGTGCAGATTTACTTACTACTTAAATTGTGTATTTAAAGTGATCAACGACTCACCCATATTTTTACATGGCTTCAACGTCTGTCTTTTTCCGCAGTCATGAGGAAGGGAATTAAACTTGACACACACAGTCATTGATTTGCACAAGCTTGATCCTATACGTTCGAAAGTGGTTTATCAGAATCACAGTATGGCCAAGCCGCGTACAACCAACGACATATCACAACCCCCCACGCTACAAGGACATCTAACCCGCACCGCCAAACACACCAAACACATATAATCTATGCCCCCAGACAGATCTCACAAACTTGATGCGTCACTTAATTAAATTGACACGATGTCGGGCAGGCAATTGTTCGAATGAGCGCAGGAAGTCACCAACCTGGTTAGCAGACAGCCTTGGTCGGGTTGTAGCGGCATTGTCGTCTTAACGACAGGGAATCGATGTTATACTGTTACACTCTGCGCTCGCGTTGTCGTGGAAAATTCTCAACTTGCCAAGTTGAACGTTCACACAGTGACTGTCTGATTAGGACGGGAGGCGTGGCGTAGGAAGAAAAACAATCCTCTGTTGGGGATAGCTCGGAACAATCAAATAAAATTGACTCAGTTAGTGGGACCTCTAGTTCGCAATCGACAAGTTTGCTGTCCGATGCAGCTGTTTGGTTAGCGATTTTATTTTACATAATTTAAAAACTTGATTAAAACATAAAATCATCTAGAGTATTCTGAATCACGTGTCATCTGCATTGGAACTTGACCAAGCAGGAATAATAGTCGCTCTTTTATGAACGCATTTTCATTATTCGACACACTGGTTCAGTGTCATTTTGCGACATTTCAGTTCAGTTACAATGACTTCATTTTATTGTAGTTGATAATAGCTGTCTACTTTGGTCTTTAATAATGGATTAGACCATCAATAATTGGATTTCTGAACACTGATCTTTAAGGACAGATGGACGACATGCTAAACGGAAGTTCTATATGTTTATCACTACAAAATTGTATTAGGCTAATAGAATACGGTTTCGACATCACACTCTAATTAACTCTTTGCATGACATCAAGAATTAATGAGAATAACTAAAATGAATCTGCATTTCGATGTCCACGCTTAGCGCTAACGTACAACTATTTGCATTTTGCTCTATATCTATGCGACTTCAAACAACCAGAATGTGTTTATAGCAAATGGATGTAGGGGTATAGCTGGTGATAAAAGTTTAGCAACATTGGCTTTACCAATAGCCGATCTATTAAATATTGACAAAGAAGCTGGGCAAATTTCGGTTTTTCCAATAGCTATCTATTGGAGCAGCGGACCTACAAAGTAAGCAAAAAAATTCGGTTTACCAATAGCCATCTACTCACCAAAACTGCATTATCGCTAGCTAAGAACATAATCGCTTGCTCGCTCACTAAAAGCCAGCGAATAGTGAGCACTTTTCCCAGTGGGACGGTAATCGTGGGGTTGCTAAGTTCCTGGCAAATTCTGTAACCTTCGTTGCCCATACAAGATAACAATGTCGCAGCCTTCTTGTCTTCATCGGTTTCCCGAGAGACAAATAAACAATTTAGCCGTTCGATGTACAAGTCAAAGTCACCGGTGTTTATTAACGTCGAATTCCTCGAACTCAAAATTTGCCATGATATATCAGGAAAAAACGTCTTGTAGAAATAATTTCTCTCCAGTGGCTCCAATTGGCTGTAACTCTTGTAATTTAATATACCCAAATTGTGTTGGATTAGCTCAGACAAAATACATCGTGCGTAGTCATAGCGTAAGCGATTCGTATGTATTTAATACGAATTTTATTTTCATGTATCACTTAAACAAAAATGTTCACAATGTAAATTTATTGTTCACAAAATGTAACGCAGAATATAAAATAAAGCACAGATATCACAACCAACCTGTAAGATTCCAGCAAAATTTTTTTATAGATGTTCTTAAGCCTAACTAAGAAATAAGCAGAATTAAGACCATTAACATGGCAGTGATAAATGAAACCTTTTCAGAAATGGGCTTCATTATCGGCTTGGTTATTACTCTTGACTCAGGTCACCCCCTAAAAAATCTATCACTTATGCAGATTATTCCACAGAACTGAGATATGGCGTCTCATTAATCAGCTTGTGAATCGAGCGTCCTGGCTAAAGATAAGCAGCACCCGGAATAACTGGGATTTGTCCTGGCCATTTCGGGCAAAAAGCACTATTTTACATCATTTCTTGTGAGCGCGAAGGGCGAGTCTTCCCGAGTACAATGAAAACAGATTTATTACAACAGTGTGTACGTAAAAATTTCTATTATCATGAGATTAAAGATAGGCTGTTCATTTGCAATTACCTGTGAAATGAAATGTCTTCTGCTGTTGCCAATTTTCGGAGTATTTAAGTCTGCAATTCCCGAGTAAAAAAAATATGCTATGCTTAATAGGTAGTTTAGTAAGCACCATAGATAAACTGCCAAGTTTTATAATAACTGCCTAGTATGGCGCTGCGTAGGCTATACATGTTTTGCTTGGTAAGCACCATACATAAACTGCCAAGTTTTATAATAATTACCTAGTGTGGTGCTGCGTAGGCAACCAATGTTCTACCTAGTAAGCACCATAGAAAAACTGCCAAGTTTTATGATAATTGCCTAGTATGGTGCTGCGTAGGCTGTCAATGTTCTGCCTAGCATAAGCACTATAAATAAACTGCAAAGTTTAATATTAATTGCTTAGAATGGGACTGTTTGACCCAGCAAGCTGTGTGCTAAGTATGACAACATCATTGAGATCAGTGCGCTTCCCGCAGTTGCTGCCGATTGAGAAATTTACAAAACAATTAATTAATGAAACTTTTCATGTATAAACATAGCAACAGCTAGGATCATACACAATATACAACTGGATAGTGGAAAAATTTTTATTCACATCAGATAAGAGCATGCATGTGCAATTGTTTCCAATTCTACGATGATGCGACTGAAATAAATAGCTATAGGATAAAGAAAGTAAACATTCATATAAAAGGTAAGAGAAAACATACTTCCTTAATTTGAGGAAAGCCCGAATAAAGCGAGGGAAGATGCTGTCGACTTCCAATTTATATTGTTTTTGCGAGGCCTTTCGATTAGTCAACTACAAGAAGATGTGTTCGGCTATCTTAGCCTCCTAGTGACTGAAAGGCCTCGCTAAAGAATGCATGGACCTTTCCTCAATTTGGATAAAAAATGTCTGGCCCTCTAAGTCTCTTCAGTGAAATACTTCCTTAAGTTTAAGAAAGCAGTTCCAAAGTCTATATTAAAGGACCCCAAGCTGCTATTACTTATGAAACAACTAGCAGTTCGCCGTCGTCGTGGACAGTCTAGCAAGGTTTTTGTCCGGTCTAACAAATGACTCAACAACGCATGTAGAGAACATATTTTTCACAACTTCATCAAAATACTGATCAAAAAGTTTTGAAAATATATAAACAATAATTCAATATTAATAATTAGCAATAATGTCTATCATCTCAACTTTAAAGCAAAAATATCGACGCCACGAAGCATAAATATAGGAAGATGGTGTCTGCCTCGTTACATTTGTTTGAATAAAATTTGGATATGTAAAGACAAAGGAGAGAAAGTAGGGTACTAGCAAAAGATTATGCTCTTACGTTTCCATAAATATATTGGAATACATATCTCTGGCCCGCCTTCAAAAAAATAGTGGTGAACTTTGACAGATGATCACAGTGAAGAGACATGTCAACGGTTTTATTAAAAGAGAGCTTCTTATCGAACAATGTTCTGCAACAATATTTTAGCAGTCCGCAAGTGCATATCGAGAGGCTCTGATAGTGGAAGTCTCCTTATAGCAGGCAGAGGCTATATACCTTTAACACTTGAACATTGGTTTTGTCAGCACCTTGGTTGTCGATGAGAATCTCCTCCCAAACGTAGCGAGCTTTTCGATAAGAATATATTCATCTTGTGAAGATCAGTCGCATGAGCCTCAAGCCGAACATGGGGATATCCGCATCTAAAATTGAGATAAGCAACATCAAACAGAGGGTTTACTACACGATAAAGCTTCATTTTTTGCACAGGCAACACGAAAATTGGGAACCTCCAACGCATTATTAAAGCAGACAATTGAAGAATAGTAATTATTAAAAGTAGGCTAACTCAAACTCAGCAAACGTTAAACCCTCCCTCTGCAGTTTAGAGACAAAAATCTCATCTCTCGAACTTTGAGATGACAACTCTCACCCTCGCCGCTTGCTGCAAGGTTGAGGCAAAATCTTGGGGGTTCAAAACCCAAAACCCAATTTTTAATAAATGAATGAAATCAAGTAGACGAAGTGCATTCTTTGTATTTTGTGCTGACAAAAAGATTCTTCCATAGGCCAAAAATTCCTACTTGGGCCATGATAAGTGTGGTATAGTGGGAAACTAACAATTTGTTATTGCAATAATCAGTGCAATTAGTAGCCTAAGTACATGTATTACGTCATAAAGTTTTCTTTTTAAATTTAAACCTACACTTATACTGACTATTTGAAGATCTTTGATTTAGTTATGATTGAGTTACACATTGCTCATAAAGCAATTGTTTTTCAATTTTATCATTCAGGAATATAAACAAGCCTGATAAATATTATAGCTGCGCAGTAAGTGCATAATTTAAACATATTTAGAATGCGAATCGGAATGATTTTAATTTTTGGATAAATGTCGGCTATCGCAGAAAAGTTAAGGGTGAGAAGATAACTGTGAAGATGTAAAATATGCGGAATATATAAAAATTCAATATGCACAAATGCAGCAAAAGACATGTAAACTTACAGTAGGCCTACGGTGTGATCCAAAATGTCCCGGACTAACCTACTTGCAGATAACCTGTGATAACGAATACTACTTCAGATGTAAATTTAGGTCTTTAAGGCATGAGAAATATGGTCGCCGAATTTTTACGGTCAGTTTTCTATTTTTAAAAAATATTTTTACATTTTTAACATGAATTTCTGTATTTTCTGAATTGATCGAGATCCGATTTGTCTTATTGTTATAGTTAGATTGATTTTGATTTGTACCTTATTTGACGGATATCTTTGCCATGAATATTGCACGTCTTTTGTTAATTGCTTCATGTGTTACGACATCAATCAGTGAAGTTCATTCAGCACGCATTCATTAAGAAATCAGTGTCAACGATGGTTCTTTGTTCTATCAGTTTTCATGATGGATGTGACAAGCGTGTCTTCAGTCGAATATCGCAGTGTGATACGATACCTCCTGATCCGCGGCTTCGCTAATGGTGACATTCTGAAGGACTTAAGCCTGGCATATGGAAGCAAAGCTCCATCGTAAGAACTACTGCTTATTTCTGGATAAGCGAATTTAAACGCGGAAGACATCTGTGGAGCAAGATTTTTCAACTGTTGGTCGGCCGCAGGAGATTCCGGAAGGAAGAGAAATCGAGTCAGTGCGATGAAGTGATTACAGCACACAGAAGGATAACCATCCGTGAGTTGTCAAGAGAGTTGCGAATCAGTTATCACTCCTGTCATGACATCATCGAAAGACTTGGATTATCGCAAAACTGGCATCACGTTTCGTACCGAAGTTTCTGTCACCTGAAATGAAGGAGAACAGACTTCTGGCGGCACAGTCAAATTTGGATCTCCTCGAAATGCACGGAGATCAGTTTCTGAACTGCATCCTTACAGAGGATGAAACACCTTTAAGTTTGTAAGTAGTAACAAAAGGTCCAGAATAAACACAGCGCGCCCCCCTCCCCCCCTCTGGAACGACAGAGTCTGTCGTGGTGTGCCGGCCAGGTGGGTTCACAACATGTTCGCTGACTCCCCCCCCCTCTGCAACGACAGAGTGGTGAGACTCGAGTGAGTTGGTCCGACCGCCTGGTGGACTTGGGCGACCCACGTTCCTAGGTTGACGTGGGCGACCGTCTAGGTTGACGTGGGCGACCGTCTAGGTTTGACATGGGCGACGCCTAGGTTGTCTTGGATGGTGAAACGGTGAGCCACGATTCGGATTCAGCGTCAAATTCTGCATCTGTGATGTGATTTCCAGCTCAATCGGCGAGAAAAACTGTTTCTTCAAAATTTTTGGCAGAGTTAAAATGTGGGACGTTTTGTGTGTGTAGGGCCTAAACGAAGCCTCCGGATGAGGAAAACGGAGGCCAGATTCGGAATCTACGTGAAATTTTGGGTTAGGAAGGATGTTTCCAGCGAAATCGGAGAGAAAAAATTTTCACTGACCTCCCCCCCCCTCTGGACAGCTTGCTTCGATTTTGGCTTCCAGTGGACGGATTTTGTCGTGCGATAGCTCGTTTGAAAGCTAAGAGTGAGACAAATTCAGTGAAAGAATCGACTTGTTCCTATCTGTCTTCGTTTAGATGTGAGACGCCATTTAAGATTTTGGGACATTGGTGAAAAACGACAGAGTTAGAATTTGGGACGTTTTGGGCTGTAGCTTCAAAACGAAGCATCGGATTGGAAAACGGATTTCAGATTTGGAATCAGCGTGAAATTCTCTATCTGTATGGTGAGTTTCAAGTCAATCGGAGAGAAAAAATTTTCAACATTTTTCGAAAAAAGACAGAGTTAGAATTTGGGACGTTTTGGTGTGTAGCGCCCAAACGAAGCATCGGATGAGAAAACGGAGGCCAGATTCGGAATCTACGTGAAATTTTGGGTTAGGAAGGATGTTTCCAGCAAAATCGGAGAGAAAAAATTTTCACTGACGTCCCCCCCCTCCCCAAGTAAAAAATGACGTTTTTTCAACGGTTGAAATCATCGTTGAAAACTAACCAAAAATCAACTTGGTGTGACAAACTTTTAAAAAACGTTGAATAAACGTTGCTGATGAACGTACGGTTTAAATCATCGTTGAAAAATAACCAAAACTCAACTTGGTGTCAAAAGCTTTGAAAAAACGTCGAATAAACGTTGATTAAACATTTTAATTGTTCTGCGGATATAAGCCCTAGATGACGTTGTTTTGTTTTTGGATAAAACATGGATAATGCATGCACCATGGATAAACCCTATCAAGACGTATCGTTAGGCTACATATTAAGTAAAATGGTCCTTCTTTGGAATAAGAATGGCTATACGCTACTAATAATATTTAACACTGTGAAGAGTGGGAAATGTATGTATAATTTGCTCTAAATTATAATTTGGAATTGTACATGGTTAAAACATCGATCATCCATGTAAGTGGATAAAATATAACTAAAAGAGCGTTTATTGTCCATTTGAAGAGTTGTCCATTTGAATTAGATACCGACTTTAACTAATAATATTGATGCTGTAAGAAGTGACATAAATGCATTTAAATAACTCAAAGAATCGCTCATGGATACAACATTGACATATGAAACATGCGTATATACTATCATTTCGAGTATTTTATATACATGTGCTCTTTTTATTTGATGAAATTTTGTAGACCTACAGAAAAAAATGATGAAGTCACCCGAATATCTACTTTATGCCTGTATAAAATAGATATTCGGTTGACTTCATCATCTCCTTCTCTCTTTCTCACTCATCTGTCCCCTTTTCTTCTTCCTCTCATTTTTCATCATCGTTCACACTCACTACATGGTATACTGTATATTCGTACTATAGCAACAACATCAATCAACACTGACGAACGACATCAGGTCAACAATTACAATGACATACGTATATTCTCAAAGGGAGCCTGAGAGCAATTTACTGGCACACATTTTACCTTCTCAAATCGAATATCTGTCAATTGAAATCTATAAGCTCCACGTATATACCAGTACCCATCAGCATGTCGATTTTGATCGATTTGTCGTGTGTTCGCCAAATTGCTTGGCTAATAATTTGCAAAAAAAAATTTTGATATTAAATCGCGTGTGTAAACTGGACTAACAAATGATAAGCATCCAGCTCCATCTGCGTAATCGTATTTCGCTTCTTATAACTTTCCGTCTACTTAAGGAATGATTCGATCGCACGCGCACGCAGCTGAAGAGAGTTTCAGTCACATTGTTGGCCAGGCCTGTGATCGGCCGTTTGGCCGCATCTGCGTGCAGATTGAGAAGTAGTGGTCGATAATATTCTCCGCTGCCAATTGTTGATGCCTGTGACTCTCATACGTTCCCTGCTTATAATTATTGTCCAGCCCAGGACGTGAAACAGTAAGCTGCGCAAGTCAGGCGCAGTAGCTTGTGCACTCTTCGCGCTCCGTGGTTTATTTGACCGCGTGTTTAACGTGTGCTGCTTTTGCTATTACAAAAGTCAGCGCATCAGAGGATATCTCTACTTACACACCGGTTATTTAGTCGGTTTTGTGATCGTCCACGTTTTTCATCATGCTTACTTCGTTAATATCATCGGCACACTACATGGAGCACAATCTACTTACCGACTACCTCAATGACCCGCAATGTGTCTCAGTTATATGGATTTACCATCAATTCTCTTTTCAATTATCAACAAATCGAAGAAATGAAAAGCACTCGTTATGTAGTCAGTGAGGATTCTTCTACTCATGAAGCCATCAAGTTCCTTTGATTCAATTGTTATCAGGAATTAGTATGAATTAAAAAAGCAAATTGTATTGGATCACGACTTACAGAAAAAGGGTAAGTTTCTACATGTTTCTCAGATTTAGCTTAGTCAATTTTGTTTCAGCATTTAACTGCAAGTCTAGGTTACCATGTATTTGGAAAATCCCAAAAACAAAATTGAAGGAGAGATTTGGGCAATGGATTTGGGTTCATTGATCTATGAACGTATCGACCTTTTCTATTAGTGAGTTTATGTTATATTCTGCTCTTACTTTTACAAATGATAAAAAGATATAAGCTTGTCATACTTCATATAATTTACTGGTAACACAAAATATCATCAATTACTCTTAGCTGTGTAGCAGACCTTATCACAAGGAAGTCCTACCAATACTTTGAATTTCATTTGTGTGATGAAAAAAAAATGATGTCACATGCTCAAGGCTTATTTACTTCGAATTCAATATGTGAAATTGAGTTTTTTTGTGCATGTTTATCAGTTTTCCGGAAGTCGCACGTTTCTCGTTGAAAAATTGATTAAAAAGTTGATTGTGTCGTGAAAAGAATTATAATTAAATGGAAATTATGTTGAAATGTTATTATTATTATTTTTAACATCGTCGTGTAATTTCTGATTGCTTGTATTTAAAATAGCACAAACATCTGGGCATGTTGAGACCAGAGTAGTTGCATGCTAAATATTTGAGAACTACTATGAGCATGAATCAGAATTTGATTAGCACAATAAAAACTTCTTTGTAATTTAGCAATCTTCAATATTTAGATGTGTATCAGGTATAGGCCTAACTTATACGTATAGCATTAATATTTGGATGGACAAATAATTGAAATTTTTTTGAAACAGTTTAACATGCGGCAAGATCTAAAAATTCTATTTCAGGACCGCAAAAAGTTTGGGTGGATAATGATTTTATCAATTTCGACAATTATTATTGCCTATTCGGATTTCTCTTAAGTGTATAATTTTTCTATCGTTTCTTCTCTAAAGATGCATCCATCAAGGAAACATGTTTAAATAGGTCTCATTATTTCCATTTTATTTCCATTGAATTGAAAACCTGTAGCTATTGCCTGTGCGTAATTAGCCTACTTATTTCAGAATTGCGTACATTAAAAAAATACCTCATCAATTTTGATTATTTCGAGTCCGTTTAAGAAAAATAATCAAGCACACTAAAGTATATAAATGCTACACCACGAACTACACGTTGTATACGGGCTACATGCACACCGAGATAATTATGCGCACAAGGCTAGTTTTGTGTTAAAGCCCTACAATGGGTTTAGTTGTGCAATTTAATCAATAATTCTTCCATGCTTTACGACAAGTATTATAAAAACAATCAAAATGCAAACTCATTGCTACTCTTTCATCTGAATTTGTGTTGATCTTACTACACATTATGCTTCGCACTTTTCAATATTATTGTAGGCTAGGTATTGTGGTCACATGTTTGCTGTATGCCCATATGTCACATGAATTACTTGAAGAGATGTCATATAAATAGTAGAGACAAGAGGATATTATGTGTGTATGTGTTTGTAGATTGTGTTTTTAAACAAACTGTTTGGATATCAAAATGAATTTACATGTATCAATTTTATAATAAAATTCAAGCTCTCCTGAATATTTTCATCGCATGAATTGTTGAAAAAGCGGTCGGCAATAGGCTACATACTCCGTTTTTATTTGCAGATCACATTTTTCTAAAAAAAGTTACTTGAATATCAGAATGAAATTGAAAAAAAATACGAGTATTGATTAGAAAATTGTTAATAAATTGATAATAATCACAATTTGTCCACTCCTGAATTTCTTCATTTGCTATCAAAATTCCAGTGAATATCGTATGCCACATTGTCGAAGATTAAATGATCCAAAAAAGCAATTTTCTTAATTATCTTTACTATAAGCCTAATATTACTATAAATGATTTCTTTTTTTCAAACTTTGAGTAGGGCCTACCCATGGAATGTAAATTGAGGGTAGTTAAGTTTGATAATTCTGCTCTGCACATCAGCACAAAAGTTTGTCTTCATTTTACAGGTGTTGATTGCTGAGGCTGTGTAAAACTCGTCTTACTCTGTGCATCGATGACTCAAGACCTGACCTACGTTCGGCTGCTTTTCTGTCTTGTTATTTGAGCTAATTAGCCGCGAATAGCTATTGGAAATTTTATTTACCCATAAGTCTCTCATACTCGCAGCGTCCAAGTGATCATCAGATTCGGACAACCGCCTTGTGATCCAACCAAAGATGCTTTTGAGTTACCTCGCATCATTCGCCTCAATATTTTCATTTGAGTAGTGAATGTTTCTCTGTTGAATTGTAACAGCGAAAATGGTATCACTCTATTCTTTAAAATGCGACTGATAGCGGGCCGCGACGGTGTTCGACTCGAAATGACAGTGTTCCATGATGACGTGGTGAAATACGCATTCGGGCTTGGGTTTGGGCATGTTTTCTGTTTGGAAGGATTTTTCAAATGAAGGATGTGATCAAATCCGGATAGAGAAAAGTTTCCCATATAGAGTTGATAAAAGTGATTTTCATCAAGATTATTTGTATCTGATCGTTCGATGTGTGCTACTACATAAACGTCATCTTGTATGGTGGTAAGCTTTCTTCATTTGCTAAATTCTTATAAGCGGATGAAAAATTGTGTTTTTGAAAGATGTCCCTCCTTTCTGTGTTTATTGGATGAGAAGGGCTCAGTTTTTGTAATCTCGATGTTATCTACTAAGTAAAATTTTTTAGTAGGGAATATTTTACCAAATGTGTAGGCCTAACCACTGTTTTACTGCGAGGTTACCTATTGTACGGAAAAGACGATCATGTTTGAAATTTGAATAAAGAACACATTACTTCAGTTTAAAGCGCTATTATTCTGTAGGCCCTATAAGCTTAAAAAAAGCGCATGTGTCATAATGTATTTGTTTTAATCAGAAGGAATAACTCCATAAGCTGAATGATTGTTCAATCGTTTTTTTATTCAAATTTCAAAATATCTACACTATATTAACTCAATAAACTATGATGGCACCCTTGCGGTCGACAAAGCTCCATCAAGAAAAATCTAAAGAATATTTCAGTAGTAGCATCTTCGAATAATCGTTTTGCGCTTGCCATTTTATATAGGTTTGTTTATCAGGGATTCGCAATTTTCCGTTTGTTTACGAAATTAAACTAATGTAGGCTAAAATATTTCAAATTTACGCATTCACAACCCTGGTTTTTCCCGATTTTCCGTTTTATGTAGCTCACCCTGTTTCATTTTCGTTTTTAAGTCACATAATGTCATATAAGCACTGATCAGCCAAAAATTGTAGTAGCATTGTAAGAGTTTATGAACCTAAATATGAAACATTTTCTTCTACAGCTTATTCTACCAAATTCCCGGTCAAAAACATTGCCAAGATTAATTTCAATTCTTGCTGCAAATATTACTTAATTGCATCTTTTATATTCAATCACCATAATAGGTTCGGATTATTAGGATGATTTTATGTTGTTTAATGCATGATATGACTCTTATTGCATGAAGCCCGGATATTTTTCATGCGGATGTTCCAAGTGACACAGCAGTTTTGTGATTCCAGTTTTATGGTCATTTTGCTGCTTGTCAAATTACGTCATTGAAATGTAAATAAATTATGCCTATCAACAATTGTGATATTTTCCTTACTTATATCGTTGAACGGAGTAATGAGGATGTTAAGGTTGAAAATCAGTTTAAAGAAGGTTTTATATTAACAGAAAGTAGTTGATAAACAAAAACAGTTGATCACCCCACTTTCTTAAACGTTTTTAAGTCAACGTTGAATCTAACGGTTATATCGCGGCCAAAGCTTGGGTTCGTTTCACGATATCAACCAGTCCCAATCAAAGATTCGAATCAACCGTTTACTATCAACCAAAAATCTCGTTGAACATCACGTTTTTTCACGTCCCGTTTGATTCAACGTAATCTTTTTAATTGGGT